>JBCEWB010000015.1:2405434-2429926 GCA_039654565.1 Peronia peronii | reverse complement strand
CAAGATGGCGGCGTTGCCATGGCAACTATTTGAAAAAGTCGATTTTTTTTCACTGTTTTCCTCTAATTTGAACATGCGGAATGCGATGGACAAGGTTAAAATAGCCTATCTTTAATAATAACAAAAATCACCTTCAGGACCCGCCCCCCCCTCATGTTCCACAAACTGGAGACATTAAGAGAGAAGAGGCAGAGAGAGCAAAGAAGCACAATGCCCTCTACACTGCATTCACTGTCCCATAGTGACTAAGTATCAGTTCATGCCTCACTGACACATTTCTTCAGAGAGCTTAACCATAAAAGAAATCACATCCTCAGGGATGTGGGAGCATGCCACTGCCGAAATATACCACTTCTGTCATAAATTCTAAATTCCTAAAGTTAACTTGAAAAGGGATCAACTTTTCTCTCTCCTCTATTTGTGTCTCAAGATGGACAATTAAAGGGCATCTCTTATCTTAAATGACAAAGAAACATGAGGCAATGCCATGTTAATTTTTCATTAATCGAAAAGGTAAGAGAGAATGCAGACATGGTTCTAAAACAATGGACAGGAAATACAGCAACAGGGTTCTAGCACTAAAGATGGCAGACAAAAACTGTCCTACTGATAAAACAGTTGGTCATATGATGCGACTGACGTTCATCCTGGTAGTTTCGATGCTGACTTCTAGTTTGGAGGACTTGTCAATCAATGGTTTACTGCATAACATCCAGATTCCTGCATTGTCTTCCAAATCTCTTCAGATGTAATGTATCACATTTCTTTTATTTATACCAAAGAACTATCCAAGGATGTTTCTCAGAAACATCTCAGCACTATAGCTTCTGATTTTTTTTACTATAAAGAGATAATTCACAGGAGCATGGGTGATGATGTCATTCAGCTTTCCATTCTGGAATGATCATTCAGGCATGCAACTGATTTTCTTCTTGAGAACAGAACATGATGCATTTTAAGCACCAGAGAAGGAGTCATTTAAAAAAAAAAATTTTGTTTGTTTGTTTTTTTTTTTGCTAAATCTGAAATTAAGTTTACCAAAAATAAAAAAAAATTTAAAAATATAATAAGAGAAATCTGAAAGACACAATCCAATATGGTGACAACACAGCAAACTGCTCTCACAACATTCAATAATTCATTTTTATGCATTTACTGGGGGGGGGGGGGGGTTAGAAGGGGGAGTACATGAAAGTTTTTATTAACAAAAATCTGCAACATTTTAAATGTTTCCCTATATCTTTTCGTGTATGATTCAATATTTAACTTACCCTCAAGAAGTTTCGCTCTGTGGATGCTGTCCACTCTTTGTACAAATCTTGAAGGTTACCCGATTCTTTAGATGACAAATAAAAGATAAAAAAAAGAAAGAAAAATTCACTGCTAGAACGAACTATCGAATTTTCCTTAAATGACAAATTTTAAAATTTATTTTTGTGCCTTAACTAACTGAATTAAAAACAACAACACCAACAAAAAAAAACCACTGTCATCAGTATTGTATGATTAAGAATTAGGCTGTTGCTGCCTAAAGACTGTTAAAAAAAATGTTATCTTCTATACTATAAAACAAAAGGACAAACTAGGAATGAACCAGAAGAACATAATTACAGAACACCTATTTCATTGCGAAAGACATCAATGAATAGCATAATATTACACTAAAATCGCTCACCTTCTTCAAAAATGCCTACATGTGCCAAAAGCAAATGTAGAATGTGTGAGGTTTTCTCAAGTTTCATGCAATGTTTACCCTCTGTAGACAAGAGAACACACACATTTATTGCCAAGTCTACTTCATTGGGTAAACCAGACTGCAGGGACATTTCCAGTTTCTCATACTTGCTTTGCACAAAAAGGTCTGTGGAAAGACTGTGCTGCTGTCTCTGTGCATCTGCAAAATGACAGGTGATGTTTACTGATCACACAGTAGAATTATGATCTTTTTAATCAAGTTACAAAGATAAATTCAGATGTGTAGGGTAAAAAATAAAGTACGTACACATATATACTTTTCTACAGTAGCACTTATTATATTTAATGATTTAAATGGTATTTTACTTTCTATAGGTCTGATTCTTTGCATATTTCAATCAAAGATTCCATATGTTTCCTTTAAAAAAAAATAAAGAAGTAATATGTCATCAAATTATATTTCATAATATTTCAGTTAATTCAACTCATTATTTCTATATCATTGGAAAATTCTTACCTGTTAGTTTGTGCTGATTATAATTGTAATACAAAGGAATTGTTTCTATTGGTAAACAGATCTTTTTCCGCGCAGGCCCCTCCTCCTCATCATTGCTTTTTAAATCAGGATCTTCACCGAGATAATTCACTTTCTCATAG
This sequence comes from Peronia peronii, assembly GCA_039654565.1. Classification (NCBI taxonomy): domain Eukaryota; kingdom Metazoa; phylum Mollusca; class Gastropoda; order Systellommatophora; family Onchidiidae; genus Peronia; species Peronia peronii. The sequence goes on along the minus strand of JBCEWB010000015.1, from coordinate 2,427,574 downwards.
AGATTCAAATATCTGTAAAACATTACATCACTGAATTACATGTGGGGTTATACATTTTGGAATTATTAAAAAATCATGTCAACCGTTTTAATTTTGAAAAAAAACAAAAAAACAACCCAGCTCAAATGATGGTATAATGAAGCAATTATTAACAATTTATGTTTCCTCCGTTTGTCCCATATTTCATTCTTACACATTTGATTCTCAAAAAAACAAAACAAAACTATAAAACGTCAACATTACAAACACAAACTAGCATCTTCGGATTAATTTACCAACACACTCATTAAATATGGGAATAATTTGTCATAAAGGCTTGTGCTACTAAAAAAAATCAATTGCATCAATTCTTTAAAAAAAAACAAAATAACAGACATTTTTGGGGGGATCTCCGATCTGCCTGGAATTTTTTTTTTTCATTAAATATACAATACGAATGGTAACCATCTTGTATTTTTATCATACATTTTTTGCTTGCCTATATTTTTTTTCTTAACCAACTTCGGATGTGCGTGACCTTTGAATTAGAAAGATTTTAAAATTCATTAGTCCTGTCTCTTGTAACCGACTGAAACAATTTGATAATTCTTTCCTCATTCACTTTTTTATTAATTTCGTTCTAAAACAGCAAACAAAATAAAAACAGGTAAATATATTCAATATAGACTTCTGCCATACACTGACATAAAGGCTTTGCAAAATGTAGCCTATTCAGACACAAAATAAAAAATTACAAGGATTTCTACAGAATCATAGAATGACATTTTTTTTTTCTTTAAAAGTAAAGAAGAAATAGATTTTTCTACATTTAAAACACCAAAATTAAGACAAAAACATTAAAAGTTTTTCTCACATTCTTGTTTCATGCCAAGACAATAATATCTCAGGTACAAATGAATGCAAGAGCAAGATTGAAATTTTTCAAATTGAGCCAAAAATTGAAACTTGTATTCATTCGCCAGCACATGCCCTTAACAGTCCAAATGCCTCAATCTTTTGTCTTGTTAACTCTTTTAATGCCATAGGATCTTCTCTTTTGTGCCCAATCACAAGACAGAAAATGATAAAAAAAAAAAAAAAAAGAATGAAAAGCTAAGGACAAAACTCAAACCTGCTCAGGCTTCCTTCAGATTCAACAAACAAACAACATTTTTGTTACAAACTGCTGTTTCATTGAACTAACATTTATGAAATGGTTTCAAAGAAACCAATTAACAGGTGGATGTCAATGAAAAACAATAAACTGACATGGACAAGTCAACTTTCTTGAAGCACAGATATAAGATCCATAGACATGAAAATAGTTATAGATAACTCTCCATTCCATGCTGTCATGGCAATTCATTTTCAAGGAATTTTTTTAGAACTTAGCATGAGTTAAAAAAAAAAATATTTAAAAATCATACAAAACTCTTCAACAGCAGATAACACTATTTTTGAAGAAGATATGATCTGTCTCACCTAAAATAGATATTTTTCAGTGCCTGTGTACTGTTAACACAGGCCTTTGGTAGGCCAAAATCCTCTATGAACTCATCCCATCTCTGCTCATTGTTCACCTGATTAATAGAAGAAATAACATTTTATTTCCTTTGCAATCTGACATTTTAACTTCAATATCTAGGTCTTTAGTGAAAGTTGTATGCAATGTAAAAATAAATAGAGAAGGAAACAGCGCCATGACATTTTCAACATACGGTGACTCTTTCTGAATATATGAACTGTACTTAGAAGATATTTGCAAGACTTTATAATACCAGAACCTGATAAAGAAAAAGAAATATCTTAATTTTAGGGGAAAAAAAATTGTTTCTTGAACTCACTGTTCTTCAAAATTTCAAGAAAACTAATATACAAACTTAAGTATAAATCTCACATTGAATCACATCCTTGAAAACTTAAACTGACATACTGTCAGGTGTAAAAATTCTTCACACCTATATGCAAAATAGAAAATTGAATATGATACAAGGATAAGATAGCAGATTTAACAAATACACAGAAAAACAAATGTTCAAGCAAAAAATACCTTTTGCCAGCCTCCATATGCTGTCACTCGTTGATAAAGATGATAAAGATCAACCTCCTGTCCACCAATCTCAGGAATGCGCTCAAAATGGGTTCTGAAATTAATTTTTAACAATTTATATGATTTTAAATTTTCTGACAGCATTCTTTTAAAATAAAATTTAGGGAAAAATATTGTGCTCTGCCCCATGACAAGTGATAAGCATCCAAAACTTAAAAAGCAGGATTAAAAAAAAAAGTTAACTTTAATTTCTTGAAAAGTTTGACAAAAGAAAAAAAAAAAAAGGGCTCTGAAAACTCCATCCATCTCATCAAGAACTTCTAGGACTAAAAACCCCTTTTCATTTTTATTTAAAAACTAACGAGTTTCAGTTGTAAAAAGTATTAATTTTGGATCTGAGAACAACTGAGATGTGAACTGTGCAACCATTTGCTGCACTCTTCATCAAAGACAAACATCAGGTGCAGTTTGCAAAAGAACCAAGAGGGTGTATATATATATTTAATATTTTAATTTACATGTGTCGTGGTAATTCACACTGATCCCGAAGTTGGTCATGACACAAACCCACAAGAACTCCTACACATACAGAACACTCTTTAAACAAATAAATTGATATTGCACTAATTGATGCCAATAAGGAAGATGAACTGTACAAGTGCAATTACCAGTCATTAATGACAAAATGAATACCTAGATGTGTTGGTGAAAAGGCCTGCTCACATGCATTGATCTCAAGGGGAAGATGCAATTATTACCCAACACTGAGAATTGTAAAATTCCTAATGTCATCTTTCATCATTATTGTACAGTTGGACAATCTATTTCTTCATGTATTTTATCCTGAATCCTGTTCTCTTGTCTATGGAATGAGATGATCTATCTGTCTATTTTTTTTTTTTTTTTTGTTAGTTTATAAATACAGAAAATACCCAGTTAATTAATCGCCTCACTGCTATACTAATTTTCAACTTCTGTGCTTAGCGTCAATGATACAGTCAGCCTCAACCACTACTAACTCCCACATGAACTCAGTCCCACCCAATATAAATGAGCCAAATGGCATTTGTCTTGTACTTTTCCACAGACAATCAGAAGCATAGACTGTTATTCAATTCATGGTCACTAATGGTTACATAAACAAGGAGATTACTACCCCTGATTTGGACTGTCATTGCTAGGTCATCTGCCAGTCATCAGCTTGCAGCATCTACGTTGACTACAGAGATGCAAAACTAATGTCAGCACTCTGAACATCAGATCAAAGGAACAGTTGGTGGTGAGCTGACCAGATTATATTGACTAACTGCTTGTCCTGTTTTCGGTGAGAACAATTTTTAGGGGTAGCAGTTTTTTTATTTGAAAATTTTGCCTAGAGAGCAGCATCTTTGTTTACTCTTCATCGATTTTTAACTGCCAAGGGATCTTTAACGTGCATAACATACACATAGAACCTTCAAATAACTTCGCCCTTCAACTGAGAAAGCCTCCACATCATGCTTCCTTACCCAAGAAGAAAGTCAGGGGATTATTAAGTCACTGAAAAAATGCAGGCTCTCATCTTCGAATCTTTCCACCCCCGATGGCAGATCTGAGACTAGAATTTGTGATTTCTACGATGTGAGTTTATCACTGAGTAAGAAACACCTAAATACATTGCCACTGTGACCCCCTGTATTTTCACCTTTATCACTGCATCAGATATTAAGCTGGAAAGAATTTGTTCTGATATAGGGAGAAACAGAACTCCCCTCCCACTTTCCCCACAATACCAACAAAAAAGATTGTAAAATCGAAACAATATCCGATCTGCTTCTAAAAACTTTGATGCATCTACAATCTAAATAATAATTAGGAAAAAAAAAATTTTAAATGTCTGGTGCCACTCGTTTTTCAAAAGAATGCTTACAAAACACAAGACATGAGTGACTTAATAAATGATAAATTTGACTAAAATGCTATGCCACCTAATAAAAATACTAAGATGTTTTTGCACCTGAATTCACCATTTGATCCTATGGCACCTTACAAGTACAAATCATTCAGTGTAAAATTGTTAATATCAAGAAGACAGAGGCAAGTTGATTATCTGAATCAAAGGACACAAGTTATTGGAAACAGCTTAATTTTTTAAACCCTCTCAAATGTATCTACATCTAGATGTATAAAATACTTCAAACAATTCACTATACAGTGTAATATAACATCGAAAATTGCAACGCACTATTTATAAATAAAATAAGGGGAGATTTCATACAGATGCTGATCTTGGCTCTAAATCTGAAAAAGATCACTGTCTTATGTAGCAGAATCCAGCTCAATTTGCAAGCATACTTTGATGATGCCATCTGATGGCTTTTCTCATGCTGTGTGCAAGAAAAAATCTGAGCCTGACCTTAAACTCTTCCCAACCCAAATGAAATTTTAAAAGCAAGATAATATACAGAACTAGAACCTATTGAAGTAGACCAACTGCAGGAATTGAAATACAGCTATCTAAGTTCTTAGGTTAGTTTTATCCTCTTCTGACACTCTAGTTAAAAAGTAAATGACAAAGTTTTTAGCCTAAAGTAGTAAAGAAATGATATTATTGTTCACCAAGCATCTGTTTGAGTAATATTTTCAGGCTTTTCCCGTTTGTCAGTCATGTCTACAAACTTAAATGTGTTTGAGTTATGTTACGTGATTACATATGTGAGCATGTCTCGAACTGTGTCTGTATACCATGTTATGAATTTGTATTTGTGCATATGATGTTGCCCATGTTTGTTTTGAGGCATATTTCATGTGTGGCTGTTCAACATTTTGGTTCTGCTGTAAAGCGCTTCAAGCCCTCCAGGGTGATGGGCTATAAATACCCTTTATTATTATTATTATAAGATCTATAGGCCATTCTTGGAATTATATACAGCGTTTGCTAAACACACTTCAAAGGAATACAGACAGTGAATCTCTTTGAGTGGATATTTCTAAGACTAAAGGGGAAAGTACAAAACAAAACAAAAAAAATTAATACAAATGCACAATGCTTTTTTACAGATCTAGATCAAGATGTAGACTCTAGATCTAGTCTGTAATAACAATTTAGTCACTCTTTCCTTAGCGATCCAAATCTAGATCTAGATTCTAAATCTAGCCCACTTTCAGTGCTATTGACATAGAATAAGTGGTGGTAATCTGAATGTCCCTGTCTGCCTTAGCAACTTACAACGGTATATGGTTTTTGTGAGATCAAATTTTTTATAATTTTAACCCATTTCAAATGCCATACACATTGAATCTAGACCTAGATCTAGATATCACTTGTAGTGCTGACAGTGGGGTCATCCTATGATCCTATTTTTCTTACAAACCACATCCACTCACTGACAAATCTCTTTTCATTGTCCAACGTCACTGTTTTCAGAACAAACAAAGAAACATTCTTCACAATTGTTTTGCTGTTATACAAAGAAATCACCTACCCTCTGTTTTCATTGAAACGTTTCAGGTCGGCAATAAAACTGAGTCGTTGCTTTTCATACTCGCTGGAGAGGTCGTCGTCGAGTTCGTCTTTGTTTGAAACGCTAGCCATTTTGAAGACACTTGAAAGGTGTGTACTCACGAGGAAACGATATCTAACACTTAGCCCGTGTGCGCCAGTGCCGATACACTAGCGCGACATCAATATCAGCAGCAAGAACGCTGTCAGATTGGCAAATCCGCGTTATTTTAGGGGGAATTCCTCACAGTCGGAGTATCCCGGCCCACGGTATGATGACCGCTTTCTAGGCCTAGGCTTGGAATCCGAGGCCAAGATAAAGCCTCCTGAGCGGTTTGTGACCCCAATGTGAATCAAACCAATCAAACGGTGAAAAATAATTTTTAATCCAGCGGCCTCTAGGCCGTGTCCGGCACTCACATATTGGTCCATGCACTGAAAAATTGACAAAACCCACAACAAAAACACATTATGCTCATGCCAGTGAGAAATACTTCCTAGAGGGGTCGAAGCAATGGATCAATTCTCCCAATAATAGCGTCAAAATGGCGGAACCCATGCGTCCTTCAAAGGCGAAGGCGCGCTCTACCGTTCGTCTGTAAACACTGCTCCAAGACCATAAACAGTCTGAATACTTGCACAGATATTCAGTTCTGAATTCGATATAATTTATCTGAGAGTTTAAATATCAAATCCACCATCATAATCCAAAATATTCAGCGTCACAGATAATGTATTACAAGACTTAACTCGTGACCTTTTCCCACCATACGAACCATAACTCACTGAGGGACAATTGTCTCCCCTTTCCACAGTTCCAAGAAAAGCTCCAGTGGATCCTCGGGCTTCAGAAAGGCTGCACTTTACGGCCTTGCGTTCAAGGAGTACGCTTGACCTAGGCAATTAGAAAGCCTACTTGAGTGCGCGCTATATTGTTAAGTCAGACTGCATGTATATTACGAAGCATCAGTGCCCAAAATATCATTACATCAGTTTTTCATCCTTTTGAATAGGTCACATTTCAGTCGTACAACATTTTAATGCGCCTGATGGCAATCACCAGACGATTAGCCTATAACACTGGTTCAACGTAAATGAACGTCGATCAAACCCTATACAAATATTGTCTACGTCCTGTTTGCTTGAAACAATGTTAATTTTGGGAATTCCCTTCTTTCCTCCGTTTAACTTGCGTTATACTTTCAGACTTAAGTGGTTCATTGCTTTGACAACCTAATTTTTTCCCATCTTTATGTATGAGGATGAGTGTGTGTGTGGATGTTCATGTGCGTGCATTATTGTCTCTAGGAAATGAGGTGTGAACGGCTGTTTGAAAGAAAATTTTATTTAATACGCACAATATTCAGCTTGAGCAAGTTTCTTCTCGAAGTCTGCTAGTTTCTACCTCCCTTTTCCTCTCTCTCTTTCTCTCTCTCTCTCTCTCTCTCTCTCTCTCTCTTTCTCTTAGCTCTGTGTCATGAATACAAAATTTCATCTTGATCTTTCAACCTGCAGGTATAAAAATACTGAATCATAAAAATGCTTTATGAGAACTGGACAAACTAATAGAATGAATAACACAAGCTCTAGTTCCTGGACTCGCAGAGTCATAGACTACATAGTGGATTCTCGGCGAGAGGGTGAATTCCGATTCTCTACTGCATTACGAATGCCGCGCTTGAGAGTTCGTAACCATCCCGATCAGCTGATGGCAACAAACGATCAATATAACGATACGCGTGGGGACGGGGAAACCCCCTTGAAGTGAAAACACTAGTGAGGGACAAAAATAGATTTTCAGAGCACAGGAGTTTTCTCTCTCCCTGAGCCCTGCGCCATGACCCCACTGACGAGTCCCAGCCCAGGCCAAGTTCTGCTTGGTCACGTCCGGATGGCGAAGGTGTATATTTGGCACACGGTCGACTCTCCAGCTGATTGCAACAGTTACTGCTCTCTCTGTCGCTCAGTAACACATGTTAGTGCATATGCATGGTTTGGTGTAATAAGCTAACTCTGTGTACCGGTATCTCACATGTTCAGGAAAAATACCAACGTCTAATCGATCATTATGAGAGGTCTCTAGAGAAAAGTGTTCACACTGCGAATTTTTTTTTTTTTTTTAAAGAAAATACTTTCCTGTAAACTATTCTCCCTCTTTCTTTCTCTCCCTTTACCTCTCTCTTCGGTCATGGAACATACATAACTCACTTACTAAATCGAAGGAAATGGCGGTTGATATCCCCGCCCTTCTCCTGGACACTCACACACACAGTCGCTAACAGTTGCTGCATGCAAGATTAGGGACGTGTAAAATGTGCACGTGTAATTGCATGATTTAGGTGGAAACTTAAAAAGCTCGCAGAGGAAACTTGCTCCAGTTTATTATTGTACATAATATATTAAGTTCAATTTTCTTTCAAACAGCCGCTCACAACCCATTTCCCAAAGACAATAATGCTCACACACAAACACACACACATACACTCAAGATCAAAAACAGATGGGGGGGGGGGGGGAGGGGGAGGGCGAGGAAAAAAATCAAATTATTATTTGTTGTTGTTAGATTTGAAAGGATAGTCTTTCAAAAATTGGTTGCGAAGGGTCGTTGACCAAACTATTGGGATTAAAGTCAAGAGAAAGCAGAAGGGATATTTTTTTTATTATTGAATGACCAGTCATTCCCTTTCTATCTTTCTTCCATATCCCCCGAGAGGCTCGCATGCACGATGCTCTCTGATCCTCCGAAAAAGAAAACAAAAGCCTTCATCTTCGTTCCGCTTATAAGACCTAGGCCTACGCCTATTTATAACCCAGTAAAAAGTTACTTATCACTCAAATACGAAGTCCCGAGGGAAAAAACATATTTACAAATAAAAAAAAAATGCTTCCACACATTTTATACTAGATTTACCACTGCTAACACTTTGAACTACAAGTAAGTTTAGGTCAATTGTGTCAACTAAATCGTGATCTGATAGATGGTGAAAACTGTACAAACCATAGCGGCTCGATCAAACATGCCGATATGTGTAATTATCTAAAACTTATCAAACTTGTCTGTTTAATCTTGGATGCTTAATAAATTCCAGCATGTTCTGTCTAATTTTTATCTCAATGTCCCCCAATTTTATGTGACTTTTGTAGCCTATTGCGTCCTAGTACAAGAAAAGAAACTCACCACGGGAAACCCCCATGAAAACACTGGAGCCATTGGAGAGGCCGTGTCAGCTCAAAAGTGACATCATATTCCTCTGCCAGTGTTGTTGTCACCAGTCATGTAATTAACATTATTTTGGCAGGGGAGAATCTCAGAAGAGATGAATCATTAATTATTATGCTATTATTAAGTTAAGAACCTTGAAACATTTTCATAACGGCACAGTTACATTCTTGAGTGTAATCTAAACCACATAGCCGAAGCCTATTACTATTATGAACTAATGCAACATGTAGTTATTCAAACTAGAAGTGCTTTATGTTTCAAAGGATGTGTTTATCACATTGTAATGGACCTGACGATGTGATCTTAGAAATCCAACACTTCTGATTTTTATAGGCCTATGTTTCCATTGGCACAATCTAGCCTTGCTGTGAAAAAAGCCACACACACATGTATATGTTCGCACAAACTCACACTTAATGGATCTTACTACTATTTTACTAACTTGTCTGAACAAGGTTAATAACACGGCATGGGCATAATAATAGCACAGAAACACATGATTTCGCGTCAACATTGGTTTATTTCTCTTACGCCGAGATAACCACTCGCTGGAGGTTAAAAGACGTACCTATACCGTAACCATTCATCTGTCTCTCTCTCTCTCTCTCTCTCTCACACACACACACACACATACACACACACCAGAAACAGTGGTAGAACATAACTTCAAGTGGTTTGAATAACAGTGTTTATAAATATATACACGTTCACAGATAGGCATATAATTACATGTATATATATTTACATGACTAGTCAAGCAACAGAAACCTCAGGCAGGATATCAATGATGACAATCAAACAGGGGTAGATGTGCTTAACCTCAATGGCGATGGGACATCGGTATCCGACGAGCAGACTAGTAAACGAACATAAGGGCAAAATTATAGATTGATTTGCCAAGGCAAATTGAATTTTTGTTACCTCAGTTCATGACATACCTGTTGGATATATTCTCTAAATGAGCCAAAGAAAAACAAACCAACAAATGAGCTTAATCAACAAAGAAACGTACAAACATGCAAACAAAAGAATCAACAAGCCAACTAATAAGCACATAAAGAAACAAATGCCGGTAAATAAATAAATAAACAAACGATGTTACTAAGAAACCAACCAACCAGCCAACTAAGCAAACAAGTAAGCAAACAAGCAAGCAAGCAATCAACCTCCAACCAACCAACCAGCTAGCCAGCCAGCCAGTCAACCAACCAACCAACCAACCAACCAACCAACCAACCAACCAACCAACCAGCCAATCAATCAGCCAACCAGCCAGCCAACCAACCAACCAACCAACCAACCAACCAACTAACCAAGGAAACGAGCAATCAGCCAACCAACCAATTAACCAGCCAACCAACCAACTAGCAACCAACCAACCAACCAACCAACCATCCACTGATTGACTGACTGGTTGGCTGACTGACTTCCTGACTGACTGACTCACTCATTCACTCATATATAGGCACCAACCAACCAACCAAGCAACCAAGCAAGCAACCAATCAACCATCTAACTAACTTACGAAAGTACCAACCAAGCAGCAAATCAAACCACGAACTAACAAACAAATAAACAAACTAACTAATTAGCTAACTTAATAAATATATGAATAAATAAATGAGTGAATATGCAAATAAATAAATAAATTACCAAAGAAAGACAGACACATAGTTACACATACCGGAAATAGCCTGCATTAAGCCAAGCTATGCCAGACCCCAGGCTAGGCTAGATGAGACTAGCCTTATCCAGGCTAGTTCAGCATAATGTGCTAGGTTAGACTATGCTAGGAAAGTCTTGCATCTATGCAAAACTAAAATCAATGCTAAGCTAAGTTAGAATATTTTATGACTTATTCAACAAAGCAAGATAGTAAATATTCCCAGGAAAGACATTGTTCATATTATAAGTTATCCGATTTGATAGTTAAAAGTATATTTTATGCATATAGTAAATGATAAAGCTAACACATGACCTACCTCAGTCATTTACAACTGAGATTCTGAAGCCACATGAACAAAGAGAGAGAGCAAGAAGTAAAGAACAGTTCACTTAGCTAATTATTACAATTCCTGAAGGCAATCTGATGCTCAAAAGGGCACAGGAAAGGAGGAAAAAAAAAGGGAAAGAGAAAAGAAATGGGATGGGGAGGGAGAAGGCTACAGTAAACATCAACTTGTTTTCCATAAAAGTGATAACATTTTTAAATTCCAGGTCATATTATAACACTTTTAACAGAAGTTATTAACTTGATATTAGTTACTAATTTTCCGGTGCAGAAAGTACGAACAGAACCGGAAGGCAGAATGATTAGAGCAACAAGGGAAGTTACTCTGTTTTATTTGATATCATCATGCCTTGTTAAAATCGTCAATAGGCTCAAGACTTGAATGCGTAGCTAGACTTCGGTTAAAAATGACAGAAGTGAAGAAAAACATCGTTCCTTGTCTCGTATGGATTGCTCAAGGATGTGCAAAGCAGAATCCAGACAAAGTAAGAACGTTTATACGAGAAATAAATGTTTGACAAAGTTCATATCTGCCTTTATCAATGTTTGAATGTCCACGCGAATATAATTTCCTCCCTAAATTAGTAAATAGAATAGAAGTGTCAACTGCGGCGGAATGACTCGTTCTCTTCTGACGCACGGTCAGTTGGGACCGAGTCAAGGAACTCTCTAATTCACAAAGTACATACAATTTTGGCAGACAAACAACCACTGCTTTGTTATAATGTCCATGCTGAAACGTCCAAGATAACCACCCGGTAGGAGGTTGAAAGGTATATCATGCGGTAACCATAAATGTATGAATGTTACATTGTGTCTGAGAAAGAGCATGTGTCAGCAAGCTTGACTAGAAAAGTTTATTCGTTTCCGAATTCGGTCCGGTCCTTTACCTATTGGCCGCTCGAGACCTGAATAAAGACAATCTAATTTTTTGAAATGATTGTTATTGCTGTCTGGTTATAAGAACAGTCTACTGTAAAGCCTCTTTTACACTTTGGGTAAATCTAGATCAAACCATGAACAAGGTATGTTGACTAAGAAATAAGACACGTCATCCAAAACTCATATAAAGATTAATAAGTAATTACTGCAGTTATCTGCTGACACACGCTTGAAGCGATCGTTAACCAGAGCACACATTCATATCCCACTGTCTGATAATTTTGTTGCAAGATGTTTGCATTGTATTTTGTATTTATTTTTTTTATTCATTTGTTTAGTTATTAAATGTATTTATCCTGATTTTGGTTTAGCAAAAATTGACCATAGAACATAATATTATTACTGTTAGACCTATTACAATTAAACATATTACGTGCAACAATGTCACAGTCCAAGTTCTCTCTCTCTCTCTCTTTCCCTCCACTTTCTTCCCTCGCTTTCTCTCTCCCACTCCTTACACCTGTCTCCTTCCTCTTCCTCTCTCATACTCTTCTCTCTCTCTGTCTTCCTCTCTTCATAGTCTTTTCCCTCACATATCTTGTTTCTTAAATCAACCAAATAAAATTACAGAGATATACTAAGATTGAAGGGGATGATAACTACTTCACTCCACATGGAATTGACATAATATCAAGGTTGATCTCATCACTCGGTCGCAACTGTCATAATATCAAGGATGACTGCGCCACTTGGTAACTGACATAGTATTAAATGTGACTGCGTCACTCAGTTGCAATTATATCACGGGCAACTGCATCACTTTGTCGCAGTTAACATTGTATCAAGTCCAAGTGACATGGTCACTTGGTCGCAGTTGATGCTACCAAATCAATTTGGCATTCTAGAGGCAAAGAAGATCTAGATCTAGACATTTTTCGGAAACTGGATATAGGTCTCTGTGATGTATTCAAAACTTCACGAAAGAGATACAGTGGTCTCCACCTAAGAGCCCGGTCCACCTAAGAACCTGCTTCTGCTGCGAAACAGCTCTAAGAACCCACTCCCAAATAAAAAATCCCACTAAGAGCCCGGGCTAAGACAACTTATGGTGCAATTTCACATCATATTGTCCACTTGAGAGAAACGCTCAGTGCTACTACTACTAGATGTGCAGTAAAGTGGGGATGGGGGTGGAGGTAACAGGTAGACAAAGGAGTGGAAGTGGTGGTTGATGTATGACTGCATAATCAGGCCACATTGTGGACTAACCTGTAAGCATTTCTTTGGCAACACATGGGACAGTAATTGTGTTTGGCTCTGTGGATAAGAAGGAGTAAGTCTGGCCTCCTGACTAGCCAGTTGTTTTGCCACTTCAGTCAGTCTGTAAGCACTTGAGTCACTCGTTAGATTATTCATAGCAACATCGTTTTCATTAAAAATAGTACTGTTATTACTCAGTGTTTGAACGGTCATCACCTTAAGAGACAGATACATATTTGTTCAGTCCTTCAAACCTTGAATTTGTTTCATTTATAGGTTAGCTTGGACAAAGATGAACTGAAAAAAATCATCTCAAAAGCCCAGGAGTAAGTATTCATAGAATATCTTTTCATTGGTGATGAATTTTTTAATTTTTTTTTTGCACCTGTAAGCAGAATGAGATTGAGTTTTTTTTATCTCCTGATCAAGTTGTAAACTGTTTATAATCTTATCAATTACTTTCCTTTGGATAAATACGGTTTTAACTCTTTCTTTACCACACACCAATATATCGATGGGCCGGCAGTCGCCATTTTTACCACACATTGATACATTAGTATTTCAGAAAAGCAGCACTGAATTGATCCATATACACAATGCTCTGCATTGTTAATACCAAAAGTATGTGAAATAGAGAACTACAAACATCTGATGCCGAAATATGTCACGGAATCACTCAGGATTGTAGATTTTCACAGAAAAGAAAAAAAAAGACTAAAATAGCCAAATTTCAGCAGCCCCCAATATTTTGAAAAACTCTAACAGAACTCATAGGGAACTAGGAAATACAAAGTATTTAGTATCACTTTGTTGGAAATTGAGTCAAGTTTTGCCTTAAAGTTAGAGTGAAAGTTTTTAACTCCTTTGACTTGTTTTCTTCAAATATTGATAAAACTGTGCAACCTTTATTATTTTTATATTATCTCCCATTCTCCCACCAATTTTCTTTCATATGTTACAAGAAAGTTGTTTCGCAAAAATGACTTCTTGTATCATTTTTAGAATCTGACATTTGTTAGCTTTGAAATGATATATTATGCACTTTAGACGTCATTTTCAGCTTGAAATTCACATTTGAAATAGCCAAGTGTATTTTTTTCTGCTCAGCTGCTAAATAATGTGGTCACAACTCCATATCACCTATGGTATAGAAAGAGTTAAATAAATTGACTGTCATATAGTGTTACAGCATATCATACCCATGGCTTTATTGATTGTTGTGGGATCGGAACCATCACCCTGACGATAAATTTATCAATTTTTCTTCCAGGAACAGGTGGATTTCTTCTTTCTCTTTTGATTTTTGAACATTGTTTTCTTTTTCCCCCAGCATTCATAAGTAGGCTCCTTGTTTCCAATTTGTCACGAATGAACTGTTTGGTTTTTCTTGGGTAGAAATAGTCTCAGCCTTCTTGGTTTAACTCAGATATCTGGGATTATCATTTTTTCCGCAACTATGAATTTTAGTGTGGCTTTCAGATGAGAATGAGTCACTTGATCTTGCTGAAAGACGCCTGTAGTGAGGCAGACACTAATCCACAGGAAGAGTGATGTTATATCAGAGTTAAATTTGGTCCTCTTGGTTTGAGTTAAATGAATTCTGTTTCAACAGTTTTATTAGCAATACATGTAATTTTTTTTTGGCAAATTCTCTGGCCATTCTTTTACCACTCGATCCCTAGTCTCTAAAGTATATTCAGCAACAGTTTGCTGAATAATATGTTCAAACAACCAGAATGGATAACAGTTGTTGTTACTTGAAATATAGAACTGAATTATTAGAACCCATTCACTTGTCATGCTTGTATTACCTGTCTTGACATGTCCTTTAATCACCATCGATCTTTGGGCTTATTGGAGAATACATGAGTTAATTGATAGTGGAGAATGGTGCTGGCAGATGTTATAATTTAACACAATTGGAGTATTCTTTAGAATTCTTTCAAATTTATGGAATTTACTGAACACCATCCGTTCAAGAGCTACTTTCTGCAGACACACTAATGACTTTGAATCATACATTATGATTTTGGTATTTTAAATTTAGGATAAATCATTTCAGCTTCTGTTGTGTAATTTGCTCTGTTATGTTTAATGATATTTGACTCATATACACTCTAAAACAATTAATGTGAATAATGTGGGGAATGGAAAACCTTTCGTTTTATCGCTAGTTTGCAATAACAGAAAAGACCATTCTGAAACAGTGAACGCAACCTTTTAAGGCAGTTTCATGCTTAGACATACTTTTACGTATATTAGTAGTATGAGTTTGGGTTAATTATATTATTATTTCCCTTGAAAAAGTTCGGAAAGTCACACTTGTACATGTACTTTCTTCATATGTCAGACGTTTTCATTAACCTTCATCAACTTCCTAAATCAGTGTCCTTTTGAACTCCAATGATAAGTCTGTTCTCATATGCTTTGCTGACATGTTTAGTTTCAGTGAATTCATTACTACTAGTATTAGGCCTAGATCTAAACTAGATATATAGTCAATTTCAAGTGCAATGTTGATAGATCTTCAGTGTCCAGTATGAAACTGAAAAAGGCTTGTCAAATTCTCAGTACTGTCTCTCAAGAGACACTAACAAGCACTACTAATTTGGCTGACTGAATATCTGCAAGTGTGTATGATTGAAAAGAAGAAAGGCCAGTCAATCCTTGATATTTTCTTTTTTTTGCTAAGCCTTTCAATCCTAAAAGGGTAGGATTATCTTGGCTCTAAGTGGCTGCCTGTTTTTTACTTAGAATTTTTGTGGGTAGAAATTTTGAATTTGGAAGTTTTGCCTGGACAGTGGCACGCAGCCTACTCTTCATCGATTTTGAACTGCCGAAGGTTCTTTGATGTGCGCAGGGCACACATGGGACCTCCGAAATATATTCGCTCTTATCTGAGAAGGCTAGACGTCAGGCTTCCCTACCCAGAGTAAGCCAGGGGACTGTTGAGTCACTGATAAAATGCAGGTTTTCAGTCTTCATGTCCTTCCATCCCCCAATGAAAGGACCTGCAAGTCATTCCTGGCCACAACCTCATTGTTTTCACCATGCAGCAGATGCCAAATCACATAGACACAGCAATGAAATTGTAACAGCTTCACACATGCACCTGATACTTCCTCTCACGGTACGTCATACTCGACTGGGGCCATGAGGGATGGATGAGGTGTTAAATGGGGGGGAAGGTAGGTGCGTGATTTCTACACACTTGCACCTCAGGCCTTACCTTTCTTGTTGTGTCATACTTGCAGTGCTGGACAGTACAGCTCATTGTAGGTAGCAGTACTTGATGCACTGAAGGATGATTTCTTTGTTTGTAGAAACTGATCGGGTACCTGAGCTTGGTCCTGATAATGCTTAATATGAAAGAAAAGTGCAATCAAGGAAGTAAAGATTTGCATAATGAGGGTAAATTTTGTATCAGCCCATAGTTTTATTTCATATTAAGGGTGACAATTTACATAGCAAAATGACCGTACCGAGAGATTCTTTCTTAGTAACGCCAGTTTCATTTTAAGCGTTTTCTTAATAACCATTTTAGAAAATGTCATGGAAATTTATGAATTAAAAAATTTCATTTCATTAGCTCATAGCCATATCTGCTCCTGAAGTGGAAATCATTTTTTTTGTGTGTGTATGTGTGTCTCACCGGATATTTCACCTCTGCATTTAATTTGCTTATGTTTAGTGAGCTTGATGAAAAAGAAGCCCTGTCAGATGATGAAGAAAATGAGAATGAAGTACTCCAGTCTGACAAGGAAACAGATGGTGATGAAGAGTTTGCCTCTGCTATGGAAAAAGCACACAACATGGCGGACAGTCTGAAAAATAAGTCGAAAACCCAAAAGGCAGCGAAGAGAAAACATGGGACTGAAGATGAAGATCCAGATATTGTCACTAAGTATGGCCTTGATGACTATGACAATGAGGATATTCGTACGTATTTTCATTTAGTCAGTGGTACCCTGAATGTAATTATTGAAATGAAAATGTTTACATGTGATAATGTTAACTTCCAGCTGTGAATGTTTATGGTGAAAAATAAGACACTACACAGTTTCTTAATACCATATTAACCAATTATGTTGTTAAATCACACAGATATAATTTCTTTTATGGAATTATTCCTGCTAATATGTATTTTATTTTGTGTTCTCACTGAATATGCATTCTAGTCATAAACATAATTCAGATAGGAATGGAAGGTATGGCATGTCACAATACAATCTGTATAGCCAAATTAACCTTTCATATTGACCATATTTTGTTCCTGCTTCATGCAAAGCCAAGAATTTGCCAGGGGCAAAAAAACCCAGATTTCTTTAAATTGACTGAGCAGAGAACTTTCTTTAATTTGGCAATGCTTTACTGAATATTGGCTTTCCTTAGAATATTTATTGAGACACAAAGGAGTAAGTGAGAATATACAATATGCAAATAATTAAATAAAACTACAGTAATTCAAGTTCTTTGTTTTAATATATTTTGGTGAAGAAATCATATCACCAAGAAAATATACCTAATTGGCTTTTCATTTTTTCACCCACACAGCCACAGATGCATTATTTGGCATAGGAGGACTGACCCCTTTTTCATCAAATGATGAAGACCCATATATATCACTGAAAGATGATGTAGGTGAAGATTTGGTCTTTGATTGACCTTCTCAATTATAGTCTTCCTGTTTTTATTTTTTTTGTTCATGTTTGTTGTTTTTTTTTTCCTTTGAAATATAGAGTTCACGTAAAAGCATAAACAGTTGATATCACAAATTTTCAGCTCTTGAGCTTAAGTTAAAAATACATAATTAGAAAAGCAAATTATTTGGAGATGAAAAGTATGTTATGAATTTTTACAGTTACAGCAGGGAGATATCCCATGTATTAACAGCAAATCATTAGTTTCATTTCATGTCCTATAAAATTACTTTATAACTCATTTATACCTCTAGATGTTTGAGATAGAGAAGAACAAAAAACAGACTTTGAACAAATTTCCCTCTCGGAAACTGTGTTGGCTTTCAATCATTCTCTTATATTCGTATTGTAATTTTGGTTAACATTGAAAAAAGGAAAAAATTAGTCAAGGTAAGTGTGGACTGTATGTACTTGTAGTCAGTATAGATAAAACTGATATCATAATTCATACATCCTTAGGTTTAGCATTACTGAATGAGTTCATCATCATATAGAAGGTCTACAGCTACTCACCTATGGCAATATTATATTTACTTCTTTGACTTTGCAGGTGGACAGTGATGATGAAGACTTCGTCTTGAAACCAACAGACAATTTGCTGACCTTAGGCAGAGTTACAGAGGAAGCAGCTGTTCTAGAAGTTCATAGTATGTACTTGAATCTGTAAGATAAAAGGGGGATAAGCAAGCATTGGATACACCAATATGATAACTTTTTTTCTAAGTTCTGAGTTTTGTCCACCAATTACAGCCTGAAGCAAAAATATTAATGTTTATCTGGCTACCTGGAGAATGTTGTAAAGTAGACCTTCATGTCAGTAGAGACTTTACAGACAGGGTTGTTTAAAAAAAAAGTCCTAAAAATTACATTTCAAGAGGGCACTTTTTAAATTGCCTAGAATTTATTAATTTTGCAAACATTTTGGAATCTCAGACATAACTTGGTGATGTGAGAAAGATATTGATCATTTGCTTCATAAAGCAAATGCATTTACAAAAAAAACCCACAAAGGTGCAGGCTGTTTACTTATGATGAAGTGTATCTATGACTCTAGTAAGATGTTCAATCTATTCCTATTTGTGCTGCTGATCAATTTATGACCATTTGGATTCGTTTTCATGACGACCATCCCGTTTAATATTCTTGATGAACCCCATTAATCACTTTGTGAGTTGAGAGGTTCCGTTTATCATAAAATACATGTATGTATTGCTGTTTCTGTGATATTTGCATTTGATGAACATATCATATAAGGTAGTGTAAGAAAGTTATTTTGAACAGTTTTGCATTCTGTGTCATGTTTGCAGCATTCATAGACACCATGTTTGTCTGGTGAAAAATGTGTTACATGTGCACTAGTGTGAAAAGTATGTTCCCATTTCTTTTTACAGTTTACAACGAACAATTGAACAATTTGTTTATCCATCATGATTACATCCTTCCAACTATTCCCTTGGTGCTGGAGTGGCTGGACTATGATGTAGCTGATGGACAAAAAGGTAAAAAGATAAAGAACATTGCTGTTTTATGTCATTCCAATGTCTGTTTATTATTTTGAATGTCCGAGCAGCTGTTATGATGTTAAAGATAAAGAATGGAGTCCATGTAATTTGAACTTGAATATTTATAATTTTTTTTTAACCTACATAATGGTATAAAGTCCTGCTTTTCCTGAAGAAAAAAAAAGAAAGAAAAATTAGTGATAATGCAGCATTTTTTTTTTTTTTTTTTGGTCTTTGAACTGACTTTTTCTACCTGAGTCCCAGTCTTAACTTTAAATAGGACTACGCAGACCTTGTAAAGAAAAAGAAATGCATATTTGACTGTGCGTGATCTTACAGCTGTATTTTTTTTTTTTCAATGTATTGTGTTTGCATATAAATGTTAAATGAAGACCAGCTGTGATTTGGAAGGTGATGCAGTGCCTAAATTTGGGTTAGCAATAGAGCACAAAAAACTTGCTGCTGGTATTTGCCTTTCATGAGCTGGACTTGCCAATAATTATATTGCCAGGTGGAATTTGATATTGTGATGGGGGCAGATTGGTAGTTATGGATGTCCAGCTGAAGAAACATGAGCCATACTCTATCTGAAGCCTTCTGTTAACTTACAGGTAACTTTGTTGCCATGGGAACTATGGAACCAGACATTGGAATCTGGGATCTTGATTTGGTTGACTCATTGGAGCCTGTTACTGTTTTGGAAGGAATCAAAGAAAAGGGCAAGAAAAAGAAAATGAAAAAGGTAGCATTCATTGATATAAATACATATTTTGAAAAGTCAAGTGAAATACTGAGATAAGGTATGCAAGTAATTATGTATTTTCCTTATTTCTAGCAAGAGAATATGTAAGCTCAGTTAGGATTGATTTCTTTGAGATGTTCATTTGAAAGAAATTGTTATTTCTGGAGAATTTTAATTAAAAAAAAAAAAAAGAACTTTAAGGGGTTGCTCTGGTGTAATTTAGAGTTCTTTAAAATTTGTCCTCAATGATGTGAAATGTCCATGGTATGAACTGATAACTTAGTGAGACCTTGTTTCAGTCACAAAAATTTCAATATACATATATTGCTTGTTGCCAAGGCAGTGGTGGCCATCTTGAAAAATAAAGAACTAATTAAACTTCTTAAAATTTACAAAACCAATAAAAATATTTATTTTCTATAGATCCATTCCCTGTTTGTGTTTCAGTTAGTTCAGTTAAGCCTCAGATTCTTCTAGGGAACAAAAGGCCACAACAGCACTCCTCCAACGGATGCGGTTTTGGGAGACCCTCTTCAGCTCGGCCCATGTCATTCCAGCTGCCTTCACTTCAGCGTCCATACTTCTTCGCCAAGTTTGTTCAGTTCTGCCAACTTTTCGTTTTCCTTGTGGGTTCCAGTCCAGTGCTTGCTGGGTGACGTTTGATGGTGGTTTGCACATTATGTGGCCAGTCCACCCCCATTTTCTTTTCTTGATGTTTTCTCCAATCGGTGCCTGGTTGGTTCTATTCCATAGGTCTTCATTGGAGATAACTTCTGGCCACCTGTTGAGGATATTGCTGAGGCATCTGTTGATGAATGTTTGTAGTTTGTTCCTGTTGGTCTTGGTTGTATGCCATGTTTCGGAGCCATATAACAGGACTGACTTGATGTTGGTGTTAAATATTCTGATCTTGTTGTGAAGCGAGAGGGCTAAAGATCATCAGATAAGTTGTAGAGTCTTGAAAGCATGCCTCACCATATTGATGGGGCTCTTGATGTCATCGTCTGCTCCACCATCTTTGCTCACTACACTGCCCATGTATGTAAACTTGTCCACTTCCTTGATTTCTTCCTGCTACAGTCGGACCGGGTCATGTTGTTGGTTGTTTATGCATAGGATCTCCTTCTTTCCAGTGTTGATTCTGAGGCCGATGTTCTCACTTTCTGCTGTGACACGCTCTAGCTTTTCTTATGCAAGTTGCTGTCTGTGGGAGAGGAGGCAGATGTCATCTGCGAAGTTAAGATCTTCTAACTGCTTGGTGAGTTCCACTGGATACCAGTTTTCTGGTCTGCTATGGATTGCTGCATGATCCAGTCGACCACCATCAGAAATATTGTTGGCGACAGTATGCATCCCTGTCGTACACCGTTCTGTACCTGGAAAGGGTCTGTCAACTTTCCCTCATGTATGACTTGACAGGTGGAATCTTCATACAGCTGCTGAATGATAGCAATGTATTTGGAAGGAAAGCCTTAGTGCTGCATCAATTTCAAGATGACCTCCCTATCCACGCTGTCGAAGGCCCTCTGGAAATCCATGAAGACGCTGTACAGTGGAGTCTGCCACTCAAGGGACTGTTCTATAATGATTCTCATTGTGGCAATGTGATCCGTACATGATATGTCCTGACGAAAGCCTGCCTGTTCATCTCGCAGAGTCTAGTCTAGGGCAGTCTTGAGTCTCTCTAAGAGGATTCTTGCCAGCACTTTCTCTGGTATGGATAGGAGCATAATCTCTCTCTAATTGTTGCACAGTGAAAGGTCGCCCTTCTTTGGAAGTTTCACAAGGAACCCTTTCTTTGAATCTTCTGGCACCGCCTCAGTCTCCCAGATCCTCACCAGCAATGGGTGTAACATGTCTGTAGATGTTTGGATATCTGCCTTCAGGGCTTCTGGTGAGATGCCGTCAGGTCCTGCTGCTTTTTCAGACTTGAGGGTCTTGATGGCTTTCATGGTCTCCTTTTTGTTGGCGGATTGGCGCAGACCTGCCATTTATTCCGATTTTATCAGAATATTCCGATTTTCCCGCACAAATTCCTGTCCTTCCGATTTTTCCAATTGCCTGCACTGTATTCCGATTTTTTTTTGTTTCTCCGACATTGGCCCCTCGTGCCTGTTTTGAATTGTCTCGATTTCGTTTCACCGGAAGTGCCGGATGATACATGTATTTTAATTTTACTTTGCGTTGGCCTTGTGAACCGGGGTTTCGATTCTCTGTCTTGCAATCGCTACCATCTCAGCGACTCTCATTAGATCAAGTTACTGCCTTGTTCGTTGAAGAGCTAAATTTATAATATCTAGTTCCAACTAG
>JBCEWB010000015.1:2394747-2405334 GCA_039654565.1 Peronia peronii | reverse complement strand
ACAACAACAACAACAACAACAACAACAACAACAACAACAACAACAACAACAACAAACAAACAAACAAACAAACAAAACAAAACAAAACAAAAGCAAAAAAAACGCCATTTCAAGTAAATGGTCATGTCGGGGATATCTCTCCCATTTTTATAGCTGATGCCTGGATCACAGTCACAGAAGTCACAGTAATTACTCGTGAGCGGAAAAGCTCAGAACTTTTCAGTGTTTATCTCTTCATGTTATACACATCTGATGTCTCATAGAGACTTTCCTGGATAAAGAAAAAGCTTATAACTTCTTACTTTTGTGTCTTCTTCTTGTGTTCAGTTAAATTAAATGAATTCAACATTTACCAAAACTTAAATGACTACTAGGAATTTCCATGTCATGTCTAGACATATACAGATTTCAATTTCATTCATAGCGTGTTGCATACATCTACCATTGTGGCTTGTTTTTAATTACCTATTTCAAGAAAGACGTTTAGATTTAGATCTACACCTGGTCCAGACATGACATGGATAGCGCGAAGGAAATCTGTAGTGGCGCCGGATTTGTGATGTCCACTGTTGTCTACTGATGACAATCTTTCCTAAATCCTATTGTCCACTATATGAACTACTAACTTAAATCCACCCCCTGGAAAGGTTTGATGTGTCGTCTCTAAAACCATATCAAGTGACTGATAAATATGACATGTGTGTAGAGGCCTTGGAAATGTTATGATGTGTTTTTGTGTATTTTATTTCACTTTGTTTCATTTCATTTAATTATTTTACTCGTCCATTCGTTCATTTACCCTATTTTGTTCTGAAAATAAGGTCACCACACGATATACGACCTTTTCAATTTTTTTTTGTTCTTTCCCAGCAGCGTTTGAAATAGCCTGCCTATCGTGAACCGAAATTATATATTTTGACTGCAAACAATGTTACCAACATGAAATTGTAATTCCGATATAATCTTATTAAACGTATGGTTTTCACAGATCTCATCATCTTAGCCTATTGCTGTCTATACTGATACAGTAGGCAAAGCAGTCATTAGTGCGTTCTCTTTACGCCTTTCGACTTTATCTTGTGCTCCTATCTGCACAATCACATTTTTTTTTTTAAAGATAAAGATGCAATAAAATTAAATGCAAAAATATATTTATCAGCAAAATTAGTGCTTAAATAATTTTTTAAAAAAAGAAATGGTAGGCTACTTAATGTTCTTTAAATTACCAATTTAGTATCGTCTCCTTCATTTATTCAAGCTAAAAGCTAATCATTCTTTCCAAGAAGTCATACATATATGTGGGTAAATCAAACTGAGGCCCCTATGCTTGTGGGGTCTCAGGCAGTTGCTCACTTTGCCTTGTATTCATACACCAATATAGACATGATCACTGTCCACGTTTCATATTACATATTTTTATTTAGATTAGAAGAGAGAACTGTCGTCTTATTGGCTGCTTGTCGATATTGCAAAAGAGCTTATATGAGTTTCCATATTGAGCTATGCATGCTATATTTATTCAGTACTGAGAAGATGATGTCAACACTGTCTGAATCTTCAGTGAAGTCTCTCCAAAATAAGATTCGATCTCAAATACTGCAACGATGCGGACGAAAAAGACAAAATATTAATTTATTTTGAAAGGGTATATCATAATGTGCCGTAGATCTATCCTACTTTTCTCTAGGGGTTCTTACTGCGACATAAGAGACGATCTACACAACTTCTAATCAAAAGGATGACACATTCTGACAGTGATTGGAGAAGTCATGGTAACTTGACTCGACGTAGAGATCTAAACGTTTGGCTCGGTCATAGGCCTATAATCAAGCAAGGAGACAAGCTGGCGCCGGCCGCGGGAGAGCGTGAATCACTTCAATATTTAAGGACAAATTACCGTTTCTCAGGGGTAGAAATGACCATCATAGAGCATCAGAATTGCCTTTTGCAATTGGTTACATTACTTCCGTTTATTTACAAATACATTTTGCTCAGCCAAACAGCAGGCTCAGTGTTAGTTTTCCCCACGCTGTACAAAAGATGGGCGCCGGTAGAGATATTTGAATAGCGGCAAAATGGTAACTTAATCCCCATCGAATGAAAAGGGTTTGAATCCGGCCAGTCATTCACAAAGATGGCCGGTCAACCCTGTTGCTTGTTTATTCATGGACGAATTCATTTGATTGTTCAAATACTGTGGGAAGGAACGGACTTTTGGGAAATGTTACTGTACGATACTGAGAAATTCATAAATCAATAGGATACAGATTATGTATTTTGTAAAAGGAAATCTTTTCAGTAATGGACTTTTTATGTATATTCGTGTATGATTCTTTTTGCCTATTATGAACTAGGCAAAATGCAAATGTCAATGTTATTTTGTTTTCCCTCATCCTGTTATAAGTTCTAATGTTACAAACAGTACATTAAAGTTATTCATAAAGTTATGATACCATTATACACATGTATATATTATCTACATCTATATATCAATATCGCCAACAACACACAGCAGGTATAGATTGTAGTGGGTAGCTTTCAATTTTTTATTTTTATTTATTTTGGTTAAAGTGGGTGGCGGGTAGGCTTGAAAAAAATAAAGAAATAAATAATTAAAATAAAAACACACACACACAAACAAAACAAAACAAAAAAAACCCCCCACAAAACAACACTCCCGCACAAACAACAATCAAATAAAAACACTCACACATACAACGGAAAACCAATTGAAAATATAAACCCGAAGTTACTTCTTTTTCATTAAATTGATTTATGTTAGTAGCTTTATCCGTAACTGAAATATGAAGACCATCAAGTGAGTCAGCTGAATGTACTTAAAACAACAACAACAACAAAACTGTTGTGGTATATTTACGCGATCCTGCGGGTAGCAGTCTCGGCGGAGAGCGAAAGACCGAAACAAAAACAATTTCATATCGTTTTTACCATAATTGTCCATATCAAATCTGGATAACAGTAACAACTCCAGCATTGACAAACACAATGACTGATTATTACAAACAGTAAGATATAAATCGCAATGTAATTGTAGAACAAGGACAATAATAATTATTCTGTAGCATTTATAAAAATACCAACAAGGAGGTGGAGCTAAGTGCAAGCGGAAACATAATAAAGCGATTCCAACACATTCTTTATTATAATCATTATCTCCCCTGTCACCAAAATTTCATTTTTTTATTTCTTTAAAAAAATTCTCACACACACACAAAAAAAAAATGTGACAAGCGACTCTATCCCCAAATCTGCTGGCATTGATAACGAGAGAAAGTTACTGGCCGGTTGAAAACAAGTATTAGCGAGTGGCTATCTTCGCCTCCCAGCGCAGGTGAACAAGCTGGGGTGCGCGTGATTGTTTTCCAATCAATACAAGGTGTATCCAAATGTAGCATAACGCACGAGGTAAACGTTTCCTGGATTATCCCAACCGATCTCCTGACCACACACAAGGCAAGGGGAGTCGAGACTTTCCCTACGCGCTTGTCAATTTTAGGCAGGCAATCGCCAACGGCGAGGCTCCGCGCATCAATCCAGAGCGGACAGCCAATAGCCGTGCGACAGCGCGCAGGTAGCTCCGCCCCCGTCGTTCCCTCTCGTCAAGGTGATAGGTCGCAGGAAGTAACGAGCGGGTGGCGAGCGTGATTTATGCTGGGTTTTCGTTACGAGTTAGTAAACACATGTAAGTCTTTTGAGTCGTTAGTTTCACACTGTCTGAGGAGCTTGCGAATCGCCATAGTGCAGTGGTTTTCTTCTAGTTAGCGCTAAGATAGTTGTGTTGTGGTGGTCTTGAGATCTGATTTTGGTGCCGATTTTGGTGGTGCTGTGTTTTCTGGTTGTCTATGCTAGTGCCGGGACCCATGTTAGATTCGACACTCAAGTGTGAGTTTCCAGAGCGTTGTGGCGGACCTGACACGGACCTAAGCAACACAATGGCTACTCTGCCCTCTATGGACATCAACCATCTCCTCAGTGCTGTGGACCAGGATTTACATCAACAACAACAACACCAGCAGCAGCAACAACAACAGCAACAACAAAATGACAGCAAACATGGCGTCAACTCACACGATGGTAACAATCCCGAGAGAAATCTGAATGTCGTTCTAGAAGA
Organism: Peronia peronii; assembly: GCA_039654565.1. Lineage (NCBI taxonomy): Eukaryota > Metazoa > Mollusca > Gastropoda > Systellommatophora > Onchidiidae > Peronia > Peronia peronii. The sequence continues at coordinate 2,401,199 of JBCEWB010000015.1, read as the reverse complement.
TCGGGAGTTATGGGAGAAGTTCAAGGAATTTACTAATGAAATGATTGTCACCAAGAATGGAAGGTGAGTTTTTGATACACTTTTTGTTTACTGCTGTTAGATCCACCTCATACGTAACTCAAACTCAGAGATTTCAAAACGCAGTCTCATCGAGACCATTTTTGCCTGGAACGTTCCCGAAACATTTAAGAGTCTAACACAAACGCAGTTAATCGATAGAAAGACAGTTTCCAATAAAGATTCGTCTAATCTGTTTTCCCCTTGCTCCCTGGTCTCCCAGTTCTTGAGAAAACAAATCAGAGCAGATCGAGATCCAGATATCTGGATCTAAATGTCAAAAAATCTAGTCTGTGTGTGTAAGCTGTGTTGAAATCATCACTTATTTAGGTGAACAGCGACATTCTGTGCACGTTTACTCTTTCACCCTCGTTCAAATCATGTCTTTCTCCCTCAACACTGAAATGTGCACAAAGTGTGATGTAGGACAGATAGTTCGGTTAGCCGAGACCTGAGACGGACACGTATATTATAGGCTAGGTAACGCATGAATGTAGTGGAAAGAGTACCAATCAGTCTGTAAACAAGACAGCTTGAGTGCAGCTAAATTGAGTTCGTAGGTCGTTTTAGCTGGGCAACACCATGAAATGCTGCGAAGAAAGTATGAAGTCGGACAGAGAGGGTGGGAGGATCAGAATGTATAGAAATAATTTCCTGAGACTTTTCCTTCATTTTTGTGTTCTCTCTCTCTCTCACACTCTCTCTCTCTCTCTCTTTGGCTCTCTCTTTTTTCCATAAGTCCATTTTATTTCGAACACTGCGTAAGTTGTGAACTTCCTTGTATTTGCATAAATCGTTTTTTTTTCTTTTCTCAATACCAATTCGATCATTAATTTTCAAGAAGCCAAGTAACATTCAAATACTTGAAAAACATTTCAGAATGGTTTACTTGGATTACCAGAATCAAAGACAGGACAAAAAAAATGAAATTTCTATAATCCATGCATGAAATTCATCATAGTAAAAGAAGCATTAGCCTACATTGTTAGGCTTGCATAAACATGCAGATCTATCTCTACAGGAGAAAATAGAACATGATCCAGAATTCAGGGGTTTATTATTGTTCTCTATTATTATTTTTTGTCAAGCAGTACGATATCAAATAATGATAATGGTGATAATAACAATAATAATAATAATAATAGTAATAATAATAATAATAAAAAGTAATATAAGTAGACATCTACAGAATATATAACTTATCAGCTATCATAAGTTCATGAGATCACTATTAATTTAGGCTATAGCCCATTTAGGTTTATAATATACAAGAAACAAAAACCCAAAACAATTTAATTCACCAGTGCTATGCGAAATGGACAAGATAACCGTCGTTAGCATCAAGAATTGCGCACACTGAAATTAGTTGATTTCTGTCAGATATTTCTTCATGTGACAGAATTTGCTGCTTTTTAACCGATAGTGTTTGGTTGTTACTGGGTTGCTGATATGACTACTAGATCTACTGTAACTTGGATTGGTATAATTTCTCTTACTTTGTTTGGCAGTAGTGTATATGTATGTTTTTTTTCACCGATAACACTATCAAACCATATCGAGGGTTTAAAAAAAGAAAGTTTTGAAAGAGAAACAAACAAACAAAAAAAAACAACAACAAAAAAAAACCACATACATAAAAAAAGAGCAGTTTAAATTACTGTAGATTTTACATTTGGAAAATCCTCAAAGAATTAATAATTGTTCATCGTTATTCTGGAGTGAAATTTTTAAAAATTTAGTATCATCTCGTCGTCTTGTACATTTGGGGGATAAAATTTACCAGTTACTATGATGATGTTGATTTTTACCAATCACTCAGTTTGCCATGAATAACATAGATATTGTCATTATATAGTTCGGTTATTAAGATGCTTGGGATAAATAAGTTTATATTCGTCTACTCTGACGCTTTTTTCATTCCATTTGATGACACAACTTTTCAAACACAATATAGAAATCAACACCATGCTGCAGTTGTTGTGCAGTGTCAGTTCTCGTTACTACTCCGCTCAAAGCCTGTCCCATCGCGATATCTCTCTAGTCTTTATACAAAACTCAGACCAGAACACAAGTTAGACTCAGTCCATGCTGTACCTATCTGCACAAACATTGGGTCAAATCAGTCAACAGCAGTGACGATACCAAATAGATGTGAGTAGTCTACTAGTTGACGATACCAAATAGATATGGGTACGGGTAGCAGCCTCTTAAAAGGTACGTATACTCACCCCCCCACCGGGGAACTGAAAGGTCTAAAAATACAGAACAGAACACTTATGGCTTGGAGAGATTGTAAATAGTTGAAACTTGACAGTCAGCGTATTTTACCTATTACTGTTATTATTTAATGGAGTTTGGTGAAATAGTGGGAGAAAACGAAAATGAAATCATCACTCACATATAAAAAATCATTGATTAAAACATTTTGTAGTGGTGCAAGTTCATTTTACCAGGCTATAAATATAAATCCTGTTTATGGTGGTGACAAAAACAAAACAAAACAAAAAACAAAAACAACAAAAAAGTTATGCAAATAAAAACAAATAGCAAATTATGGACATTCTTTCTTCAGAACAAAGCTCATCATTTCATTCCTCGAAAAAATAAAAGAAAATGAATAGATAAATAAAGAAAAAGTCAGAAAAAATATTCAGACCTTTTTTTTTTTTTTTTTCAAAATAAGGAAAATGTGGCATTACCAGTTTCCCTCTGTACCTTCATATAATAATTATTATATTATAGAGGGATATTCAGACACGCATAACATCTGATATGATCTTCAAAACCCGCAACCAGCATAATGTGTATTGAGAGATGTCCCAAGCGTGGCTTTTATGGAGGGGTTATAATGAAGATTTGCATCTGTGTTGTTCCGTGTCATCTCAACCTTTACAGCAGCGGTGTGCGTAATCAAGTCTAGCCTTGCAAAGCTTATCGTTTCTCTCTTTTACTCGCTTGCATCTTCCTTTTCTCATTCAAGTACATGACTGTATTAAAGTGGATTATCTTAGATACCTGAACATTCTGCCTTGTATGATATATATATATTCCATTCTTACACAGTCTTGCATTTAGGAAATAGTAGGAATTTAACGGATTTAGAAAGGCAAAATTTTGTAAACACAACTTTTAAAACTTGCACAGGCGTTTCCTCTAATGAATTAACAATTATAATGGAACAGTCGTGAATTTTCATCGTCGTATTTGAAAAATGTTGCCGTTTACATCGTTAGATTTATAGCATTTCTTGAACGCAAACCTGTCATAAGTATGGAATATATCGCTGTACCTTCATCCTATTTTTCATTAATTTATTAAAGTGGATCAAATTAAATACTTAACTTGTCCTTTAGCACTAAAATTTGGTGATTATATTCAGTTCTTGTGAAAAGCTTACATTTAGGAAATATTTGGAGTTTAACGAATTTAAAAACACAACTTTCTTATCCACAAATATTGAAATTGTACAGGCAGGTCGGCTATATGAATTAGCAGCAATAACTGAATAGTCATGAATGATGGGCTACAGTATCTTCACGACAACAAACTGTTGTGGTCAAGTCATCATTTTCTAGAAATGCCAACTGGCAGATATACGAAAGTAACAGCAGATTAATGTTGACTTGAAAATGTTGAAATAATGGAAATACACGAGATTCAAATTTTCCAACCTGTTGGGCTCTTTGTCTGTTGAGTCGTTACATCCATTGCCATTATCATCTTATGTAAGATGTTTTAAATATACCCACATATACACTGTTAACCGATAATTAAGTAAATACATGTATATTAAAATAGAGAAATAACAAACTTAGAGAATTACCAGGTTGAAAACTGATTAAATCAATGGAACGTCGAATTTTTTTACCCGCTTTGCTCTTCGCCAAGGAAGTAAAGCATCATCTTCATCACGGTCATAATTGTCATCATCATCATCATCATTTTACACGACAACAAGAGCGCGCAATTAAATATGGTGAATTCTAAGCAACAATAACAAAGTAGGACGCTTGGGGCCGTCCATGTGCTTCATCAGGGTAACAACCATCATCATAATCAACATTGTACTGATTGACGTCGTCGTCGTTTAATATGTACAGCTTCTATTATCAAGATAGAAACCGCCAGTCGGTAGCAAACTTAATTAATTACTGCAAACAATTAATGAATGATCAATAAAACGTCGCTGAATGTGAACTTCTTCAATTTCCATCTTCAATAATTAATTCCTCTTCAGTGTAACGAACATAATATTAAGTCATCCATCGTCGTCATCACCACCAACACCATTTTGAAAAAAAAAAAAAAAAGCAGCCAATACATTTGAATTAAAATAATAATGAACAAATGTCAAATCTTAAGAAAAATAATGAACGGCATTATTTGGGACCTTTGTTCTTCTTCAGAGTACCTGTTTCTCAGTAAGTCGACTGCGAACATAGGCGAGATAACCTCTACTAGGGGGTTGAAAGACGTATTACAGAACGAGAACATAGAAACTAGTGACACTAGTATTAATACTAATCACACTGCTACAAATGCTTAATACTATAATCATTACCGTTTTAGTAGATTCAAAAAGCAGTGAAGGCAACCATGAAGAGATAGGCAGATATTTACTCTTCACTGCATACACTATGCAATGTTGTAGGGCAACAATGCAAGAATTGTCATGGCAAAAGGGACACTTTAGGCTTGTGTATAGGTTTACTATGGATGGATGGATAGACAGATACGAATACGAATTTTGATATATCGCTATTAATGAAACCGGTAGTCTCACTTTTTCTGGTGTGAATTAAATGCAGAAGGAGAAAACAACTGGATCCCAAGAAGACTGTAACAGAAAGGGTCCCCTTCAAGGCGCACTTTGTTGAGAAAACGAACAAAACAACAACAACGTCTTTCACTTTTTTTCCAAATTGTGTACGTCTGGAAAATGATTCGAGGGCAGAGGATGGGATTTCATGAATGAAGGAATAACAGGGTCAAGTTTTAGCTGACAAGAAATAATATCGGTTGGTACGACAACACTGACCACATGACTGTGTGATGGTGACCCATTTTTGACAGCGAAATGTTTACTGTAGAGTCGATTCAGCATCACAACAAAGAGACATTGTTTGTATGATATCTGCAAAACGGGCAGACTCCTTAATAACCTGGCATGTAGTTATACCCATTTTATTTGCTGCTGAAGTGTTGTGTCATCTTCCCTTATATGTGTGTGTGTGTGTGTGTGTATATATATATATATATATATATACAATAAATAAATAAATAAATAAATAAAAAAGTAATTAATAATGTTTGTTGCTTCTATCTGTATGCTCTTTTTTTTATTTTTTTTATTTTCGCCTGTTGCAGCTTATCATAGTAACAGATCGAAATATCTCAACACGGCGAGTAAAGTCTTAAAATATAGTCTACGAGTTCTAGATGTGAATTAATACATTTTAAAATTATGCTCATGCGGGTAGTACAAAAATTCTCCGCTAGTTTGTTAGATGATTTTTGGGATGAAGATATATGTGCGTGAAGAGCAAAGCTAGGAAGATATAATGAGATTTAGATCTATGTGATTAAGACAATAGTAATAGTCAAAACAGTCATCTCTACGAGCAGCACAGAGGGAAGGCTGTCAGTTGGTTCCGTCGTCTTCAAAGTCATTTGATGTCACTGTCACTATCTCCGGCCATCTGCTGCTGCTTAGAAACGCGAGTTTGCATTGAAGAAGTATCAGACTGAAAAATGAAGTCTAACACCGAGTAGATTTATAAGATTTATTGAGATAAACACTTCCAAACACTCATCTAGGCGAATAATGCGGAATGAAAGCTGTCCATTATTTGTGTCCTTCTCAGTTATTTGATATCTGATATTTTTAGTTATGGCACCCCAGCTGTGCCAGATCCTTCTCTCATTTCACTAATTCCTCCCCCAACCCATCTCTCCACCTCCACCGAAATCCCCTCCCCTTTCCCCTTTTTTCCCTGGCTTAGATTAAGAATGTCTAATCCAGTCTCTGTTATTTCTCTCTCTCTCTCTCTTTTTATTTTGTCTTGCCCACGTTGCACGTTTCCTGATTGACAATTGTTTCTGTTGTCTTGTACGTGTATTGCTTAACAGCTGGTGTCCTGCAGTCCATCCAACCGAACTTCACCCATTCTACCATAGATAAAGTGTGCACTCCTGTCGAATCACTTCTCCTTTCTTGATCTTCATCTATGTAACATTCCTTAAGCTTTCTGATTTCAGATTATATTTCGATAATCTATTATCAAACTTCATAGCCAGTGCACTCTATCCCATTCAATCGATCCCTTCACCCCTGTTTCCCCCCCCCCCCCCTTCCTTTCTTCTCTATCTAGCTAGATAAGCATATATTATCAAAC
>JBCEWB010000015.1:2345279-2362618 GCA_039654565.1 Peronia peronii | reverse complement strand
CCCCTCCCCTCCCCTCCCACCCCAGCAACATCTCCCTCCCCCCCTTAAAGAATTGTCCAATATTTTAGAGAAGAAAAAATTAATCTATTTGGATTAACTGTATTCTGACTCAACCCCAGAACAATCGGCAACGCTCATTGTATCATAACCAGGATCAATGGACAAGAGCAAAGTAGTACTGATTCATGTCTATAATAGACTAATCAAAGCTCCTCCTTGACAAAATGTTTACATTGTGCCGTAACCTTCGCCGGCTTGCTAGCGTACAGATTCAAGCATCTAATCAGCTTCCTTACAGAGCAGAGAGAGTACCAGACACAGAGTTTTAAAACCTTCCACTTACGGTTGCAACTGAAGCGATATATTTGTACATTTTGTTTATACAGCCTAGTAACATTTCCTTGCCATTCCTCTACATTCTACACCTTCTGATTCAAATGTCTCTCCCGCACTGCCTGCAGCTCTCCATACACTTGTTTTTGGTGGGCAGTTCTCGATTTCAGAGCTCGAATCCTACTTTTTCTGGTATATCTCTCTTGATCTATCTCTCCTTCTCTTCTTTCAACCATTTGCACAGCACTGACTGCACTGAAATAGAAATTCCTGTTAAGTGTCCAGTCCTAGACGATATCTCACTACTTTTAGAGGTAACACATATATCTGTTTTCTTCATTAATGTCAAATTCTGTCCTGTGTGATTTTAGTTAAGCTTTGCAGATTACATAAAAATTGCTGAACTCAACCTGACTTTGATTGTTTTTATATTGAACAAAGTGACGTAAATCTCTCTCGACAGCTCGTGTTTTTGACCATTTGACTGCTAGGGTCATCTTGCTTTTGAGAATATGCATGAAGTTACTTCAAAATATATGATCTCGTCACTGAAAATTCGCGGGAAAAAAAAAAGGTAAGAAATCGTGGTGATATTATAGACAGCTAACTCTCAACAGCTGACAGTGGTCTGTGGTTTTACTACAGAAGCGACTAAAAAATGAATATCAATAGTTACTGGTATGAAATAGGTTAAGGAACCGTTAAAAAAATTAGATCGAAATTTTTTATTCTTTTTTGATTCTCCTTCTTTCGCCTCCACCCCACCCCACCATTCCAACGGCTCTTTCTTGAGCACAAAGTTACTCAGAGAAGCAAATAATTTTTTTTTTTTTTTTTAAGATGTTTTGACGTGGCAGTACGGCATTCACTAAAGTGTATTTGCATCAGCTGATTCTGATATATAAAAATTTGAATAAATTTGGTATTTCATCTTCAAGAGTTATAAAAAGCCCCGTTTAGAAATATCTTCCACTTGTGCTGACTGCAGTTTGATTTTCAATTAGGTGCACAGCATTCATTTGGGGCACAGATACATTCTCAGTAACTTGAAACCTCTTCCAAATGCAAGTCGTAGAAATGTGAAGGATTCTTTAAGAGCCAGAAATTACTCTTATATAAGACTAGTCCTACAATCGTGTCACATTCAGTTTAGATAGTTTACTTCACAAGTTTGAATCATTTCACATCAATCTCTCTTACAGTTCTGTAACTGACCATTTTAAAAACATTCTAAACATAGATTTACATTTAAATTCGAGAAAGTCGTCTGCAAGTGGTTTAAAGGCGTAAAGAGAACGAAACTTCAACATATTATATCATAAAATGTTTTTTCCCTGTCAAATTTGTCGATGATTGAAGCAGTTTCACACACCAAAGAGCAATTTGCATCGATTCTATCGCAAATGTAGCCGATAGCACCCATCCCAGATACTGCCTCTCTAACCAAGACACCCGACATAGAATTTGCTTTTCCACGAATTCCGGTCCTCCAGGCGGCCTACCGGATGGATTGTTTTTGCAATGCCTGTTAAATCACAAGGTTGTTTACGGACTCGATTCCAGCACATATGGAGCTGTTTGAGACAATTGGTAAACACAACACATAAGAAGGATGGTTGTGTCTGCAGGCCTATATAAGATTCCAAAGGCTTCTTGTTGCACCTTCCAGCTGCGAGTTTTCAAGACAAAGGAAATTACGTTTGGACATAAAAGACACGCTTTCCTGTCTGAAGAGGTCAAAGGCTAATTTGATTTTGTAAATACGTTTAGCTTCACAGTTTATTCTTTTATCAAATATATGGTGACACATCCCAAAAATCACAACTTTGCTCTCAGAGATTTTGGAAAAGAGAAATGAGAAGTTGGTATTATTGCCATTATTCTTTACAAAAGAAAAAATTATCGATCACTTTGTAGAAGACACAGAATAGGTAGTGAGAAAAACTTAAGAAAGGTGGAAAAGCTGTACTGCATACGTTGCCTTTTAAGGTGTTAGATAACATTAACGTTCAGCTTCTCATTTATCACTTGCAAAGTCTCCGTCATTCAACATCCCCTACCTCTTCTTATTAACACTCATACTTCTTCATGCTGCTCTCGCCCCTCAGAAATTCTGATGGCTCATAATTATGATGTACATGGTGAAAAAAAAAGAAACATGCCGTAAGAATGGAAGTGGGTAAAACAGCAATAAGTAATGAACGCTGCCAGTCCAGGGAAGTTTCACCAAACACCATTGAAGCAGATTCACAGACTACAACTGTTACATTCGCCAAATATACATATATTCAGCTATTGCTGTTCACTGAAAATTTCTCAAAACTCGTCTTGTTTTCTTGTTGTTGTTATTGCTGTTCTTGTTACTGTTGTTATTATTATTGTTGTTGTTGTTGTTTTCACATATGATTATATTACTCAGCCTGCAATGGTATGAAACTAAAATCTCTCCCAGTTGACTGCTCCTCTCTACCTAATTATCATATCTCTACTACCTTCTCTCTCTCTTTCTCTCTCTCTCTCTTTTTCTTTCTATCCCCCCCCCCTCTCCCAAACCACCCCAACCCCTCTTCTTCTCTGATTCGTTCATTACTTACTTTTCTACCCCAACTCCCAGATCCAAGGCAGGGGGTCTCCTCGCTCTCCACAACGTAATCATTCTGTTGTAAGAGCGATTGGTAGTCCTCCTGACAAGGACTTGCATTATTTTCCTACACAACAAGCCCGTGTCTGATGGGCAGTCCTCCAAACACGCCTCAGGTGATGGCCCCGTCTTAAATCCACTATTTTTTTACGGATGGACTCGATAACAAAAGCAGCTTGTCCAGAAACACTCTGAGCCTTTCAGAGCGAGCAAAGTTCCTGAACAAATCAGTTTGTCAAAGTGACGAATCATCTGTCTAAATTTGCGCTTTGTGTTTTCTAAGCCACCATATCCACCGCGTTCTGGCTAGTATCCCCATATACTCCCGGGTGGCGGTTTATGACATATGTTGGAATATACGCTGTCAAACACTGAGACGGAAAATAGAATCTCAGAAGTTTTACGTAAGGATATTATTAGATGCATAGCCTCTCGACAATTAATAATAATAACATGCAGTTTTCATAAGGGATTTCACTGTGTGCTGTGAAATCCAACACTGAAATACCATATTATTTGAATTCAAAGGCTGGTGAGCTTTAAAAGACTGAGAGCAAAGAAATCACAGATACTTTACAAGAAGAAATGATTACAAATCTTAATAATGAATATGCAGTCTACATTTAATTTATAGAGAATTTTACTCTGTGTTGCTGAAATCCAGTTATTATTCATTTAGAGTAATATTACAGGCTATTACTTTGTTTTAAAAGCTATAGTCACCCTAGCAGTTAAAATATAGCCACACACATCATAGGCTTGCAAATGTTGTTCAAGCAATTCTGCCTTAGCGTGAATAGCTGGGAATTGCAGAGTAAGCATCTGTAGCTTATTGTTGCGGTATTATGTTCTGATACCTGTGTTCTTCCTTATTTAATTTAGTTTTATCATAGTCTAGATATTTTTGTATGGGACATTAAATTGAGAGTCTCTTAGGCTTTTGTAATACATGTGTTTAAGAAAAAAAGACCATAACAAGACCTGCCGAAATAGAGAAGCTTAACCAAGCTGTTTTGAACATATCATAAAAATATATTATTTCTTTATCAGTAAATTCACAGTGGGTATCAGGAAAACAAAAGAAAATAAAAATTTTGACTAGACAACACCATCCCTTACATCCAAAGCATAACGCAGCCCAAAGCAAGCGGGAGTCTGAGTCAAAATAGAAGCGATCTAGATGTGTGCGAAGATTTATCGGTTTGAGTGACTAGTGAGCACAATAGTACTTGACCTGAAATTCTATGAGAATCTTTGCAAAAGAGTCAATAGACTTTGTTTTTATATGATGTCTTGTCTGATGAACATACTGAGACAAAATGAACATGAAATTCTGAAATTAATTTCATGGTGGCAAATGGATGGATCCTGTTCCTGGGTACAGCACATTGTTTTTCAATGTTAAATACATGTTTCGTTCTCACATATTATCTTGACTACTGATAATTTTCTACATTCTGATTGCACAGTGACGTTTGAGTTTGTAATGTTTTGATGTTTCCGTTCTTTGAACGGTGGATCAAAGCTATCATAGATATCTTCAAATACGTAAAATTTTCCCAGACATGTGAAATGTTCAGCAAACATAAATGATTCAAGCACATGAGATAATATATAAACTGTGTTGTTAAGCTTTAAAATTGCATGAACAGTTAGCTTGTCGAGGAGTACTCATTGCAGGCAGGATTCAACCTATTCATTTACCTTCAAGACCGGATTAAATAAGTTAGATTTCAGGCTGCTTTGGGTTTCTTTATTCTGTACTCATTTAATCAGACATCGCCTTTTTTTTTTTAATCTTTAAATTTAAACCCAATCTGAGTTCAAGTTTATTAGTTTTTTAGCGCTTCCCACCCTTAAAGCTAAAAGAAAAAAGCCAACAATTCGCCCTTGACTGTCGGCAGGTGGAGATAATCTGATAACGCTATCTCACGGAAACATTCGGCGCTTGTGAGGCAGAAAATAACATGCAAAGAACGGCAAAATGAATAAAATCTACAATGAAGCTACACCAACCACGGCCTACCGCAGGCTTTATTACTGTTCAGTCTGACCAAGATAACGGGTGATGACGATATTCTGTCCGTGCAGGAAGATGCCAGAGGAGAGAAAGCTTGAAATATGACACAAACAACAACAAATAAGAGACGGGAGAAAAGATAACAACAGGAAAACAGCAACGTCTTTGAAACCCGGGCACTTTGAATTCGAGAAGGGTGTGAAACTGCACCTTTTCAAATCAGAGCTAGAATCTTCTGGCATGAAAGAATTGTCCTGTCTTAAGAAATTTGAGGAATTAAAGGAGCTATTATTTTGTTCCGGTTAGGCTTGATGATGTTAGAAAATTAAATTTAGAAATTTGTAATGGTGATACTTGGTGCACAAGAGACAAGTATGAGAACATAATACAAAATGTGCTTTGAGGGATGCAGGACGTTACCAAGCGTAGATTCAGCGAATTTAAATCTCCTGTGCCTTACTTTGTCTTACTTTCATAGCTTTTATATTGGGATTCAAGCAACACTCCTTGAATAACTTATACTTTTATAATTTATTTTTCAATATTATTTTCAAAGAAGGTTCATCTTGTGTTTGTTGGGGCTTCTAGTTGGATAGGTAACAAAATGACGGTTGGGGGGGGGGGGGGGGTACAGGGAAGAACAAAAGTGAAAAAAAAAAAAGAGGGGACGAGATGAGAAGGCAAGGATAGACAAAGAAGAGCTGAGCACATGCCTGAGGAGGCCGGGGGTATTGTTGGTCACCTGAGACAATGGTGGCCCAGCCCAGACAGGTTAGCCGCTTGGCCGGAGCCAGGCCTGTAATCAGTGACTCGCTGTTGCTGGTCACCCAAGTCCTTACCCGGTGCTTAGCCAAGGATTAGGAGAGGGCGATGATCCGTAGACCAGCCAAGTGGATGGTACGAGAGCTAGGGTTAGACATACCTTAACCATCAGCTGAACTTTTTCACTTGAAGAGAGCGAAATGTAGAAAAGATTAATGTCAAGAACGACAGGAGATATAAGTACGCCTTATTTGGTGAATGGTTTGCTTGAATTTACTTGTTCTCACTATATTAACTGATTCGACCTGACGAGTCTCTCACAAGAATCTTTCAATCAAATGCCAAATACAGTTCTGAATAAATATAACTCCAACAGTTATACTTTTATTTATATTACTTCATTTTTCGATCGACAGCATACTAATAGAGGATCCGCGATGTTCGTGGGGATTGTTTCAAAAGAAATATTATATCTTGGGACAAGCCGACGTCACCCCATCACTCAAAGCGCATGACAAGCGAGCGCACTTTGATGTTGGTGTTTTGGATGATTTATTTTACCATTACTTAACGAAAAAATGTTTGCTGTTTTGTCTTGCTTCTCTTTAGTTTGGTTTGATTTCATTCAGCGATTGCTTTCTTATCCCGACTAATCTCCTGTTAGCGTTAGAGGAGCACCGGTGTAACTGTCTTTGCCAAGTTAGGGCTGGTGTGCATACAGGACTCTGACAAACATGTTTTGAAAAATTGTGGATAGATTGGTGCATTCGTAATTTTTACCAGAACATATTAAGAAACATAGACCTTAAACATAAGAAGAATATATCAAAACAAACGTATTCCATAACCACAATGCTTATGTAAGATTCATGTCCAAATGTCACATTTGCAAATTTCAAAGACTTCTCACAGCAAATTTGTGCTCAACTGAAGTAGCAAGAGCTGAAGTACAAATGAGTTTGTCTCTATGTTAATTAAAAAGGTGTTAGTTCTCGTGTGAGGAGAATAGGTTAAGCAATACTTTACCTCAGAAATGGCTACAATAGGCGTGGTGAAAAATACTGGTGTGAATCAGTTTAAATATCTATAGAAAATTTATTATTATTACCTTAAGATCTGTTATACCTAAAGACTATAACTATTTATTCACTTTTAATGCCTTTTCTACAACTCTCACTGGCACCTTATCAAGTTCTCCTTACTGCCTATACTAGAAGGAGGATTGAAATGATTATAGCGTCGCAGTCTCCTACCATGCTTGTTCTGGGATTATACCTTTTGCTGTTAATTTTTCTCTGCAATCTAAGCAGTAAATGCAGATATATGTTTTCACATATATACATAAGGAATCAGAGAATCTCACAGGACCTGGTGCGAACATAAATGGAAGAATTTCATTCATAATAATATGAGGACAAGCAAAGATTCGTAGACTGAAAGGGTAAACGTACCTCAGGATCGGACTGCTTGGAAATCTACTGTCTTGGCAAGGATGACACGTGTGATAATGATGATGAATTCAAGTTCTCGTCATCTTTAAATATCGAGATAACCTCCACTAGGAGATTGAAAGACGTATTACAGAACGTAATCTTTAAATAACAACAGACTAATCAAGCACATTAATAGTTTTCGGTCATTGAGATTGGAGCTGCTCTTTTGCCAAGTTATCAGATTTTAATCATTGCTGAAGCATGAAAGATGTATGCTGTAGAACTTTTACTGTCGGTTGAGGATGCAAAACTTGAGTAGCCGACAACGGGAGACGCTTGAAAAGTGAGGAATGGAAGAAAAAAAATGAAATTGAGAGTTTGATTAAGGTTGCAGCTGTGATTTATTAAGACCTTTCTCCTCTGAAAATAATTAAAAGATCATACTTGTGCACACAGTTATAAGGAATTCAAACATACGTTCTTGGACGTCGCCTCTCTCTCTCTCTCTCTCTCTCTCTCTCGCTCTCTCTCTCTCTCTCTCTTTCTTTCTGTCTCTTCAAAATATTCAGGACAATAGGCTATAAGTAAGTAAGTAATGTAATGCTTACCAACAGACAGGAATTACCCATAGCCTTTACTATGTTTGTTTTCTTTTGCGTTGTGTTGTTTTCCTGGCATGTGATCTAAACATTAAGGCGTACTTCGCTTGAGATGAATCAGTAGGCTTTTTGGAAAACACACCCTTAGAGCCATATATTCAGAGCTATTTCATAAACTGGGTATTTAAACTTTATCTACAAATACTGCGGGAGACAACAGAAGAGTAAGGTGTGTTCAATCAACTCGTTGACCAAATAATACTTCAATAAAATTCCGCCACATGACATATTAGGCGTTCAACTTCTAAGTAAACCGAAACATCTCAGTTAAGCACAGAAAATGCGTTTTATTCCTTCTATTGCCCAAGATAATTTCGGTTTATTTCCGGATTTTATCAATGCCTTTGAAGTTTTACAGTTTATTTCCGTGCGCAATGGCAGGGTATTTCCCGCCCATTTGGTCATATGGGTGGATGTAACAGCCTTCACAAAGCAGTCAGGCCTCCAGCAAAACGAGCAACCATTGCCACACTGTGCAACAAAAGCCCTGCAGCATCTTCATCTGGGTCTTTCAGTGTTCACCACTGGAAATGCCACCTATTCCTACTCTACTTGCAATCGACGGGTCTAAACGCAGTGATTCAAATCTATATCCCAATTTGCAAGATGGTGTAACCCGCCGTAGGTTTCCGCCGCTGTCGAGTTAGCCACAGTTGGGCACAGATTATTGGCTTAGCGAGCACACGCTAAAATCAAACTCTCACCCATTTCGCTATGGGGTGGGCGAAGGAGGTGGCGAACAACTGAATAGAATGAAAAGGCTTGAATGTTCACGCTGCTATTTTTTGGAAACTGAAAAGAATGACATTTGTCCAAGGCACAATGGCGGAAATCAAGGTTGAAAAAGCACAGTCGGGGTGGAGATGACGTGTAAATGTCCATTTCATTCTCTTGGGCCTTACTTTTCCGACATTTGTGTCTTGAAATAAGTAGGCCATATAACTTGTAAGTTCAGTTCTCCTTGTCTTTTCCTTTTAGTTGAATCTTATTTTCTGCCAATCTTCGCCACTAAAATAATAAAGATAATAGTAATAATCAATACGCATTCTAGAGATTCCTTAAATGCCTTTAATTCTCCAATTTATGGGCCTCTGATGACGGAACGTGAGAGGAATGAATTAATCTTCTGAATTATGACAAGTTCTACTCAATGACAAGAAAGATCTTGAAGATTCTCATGCAACATTCAATAGCTCGACTGACATCGAACTACTGATTTCAAAAGAGAGGAAATAGTGAAGTGTTTAGGATAAAACTTGGCACTTATAAGGTTAACAATTCGATCGCATTTTTGGTATTTCTTTTGTCATATGAAAACAACAACAACAACAACAAGAAATGAGACAAGCAGGAACTGAGATGACACAAAGAGGAAGTTTGTTCATTAAGCTGGTCAGCCCTCGAGTTTGATCGTCACAATAGTTTTTGTCTAATGTTCAGTCATCAGTCCGTCGATGAAAATACATAATTGTCTTATCTCCCTTTACGCCTTTCAATCTTGTGCAGATGGTTATCTCGTCTTTCATGGGATAGATTATATGTATATATATATATATATATCTCCTCCCTCCTTCGTTTTATTTAAATCTCGTCACTTTAATATTCACTTATTAATAATATATAAATCCTAAAAGGGTTTGCGATTATTGTACATTTTAGTACACTTTTTTCGGTCATGTTTCTCTCGAATGTTCTTAATCTCTCTCTCTCTCTCTCTCTCTCTCTCTCTCTCTCTCTCTCTCTCTCTCTCTCTCTCTCTCTCTCTCTCTCTCTTAACCAAACACTGCAGCTTCAAGGAAGAGTATTCTACAAAGGCAACAGTCTTGAGATCAAATGTAATGAGAACGCCAACTGGTTTTCTGTTTTCATGCTAATAACGAACGATATTTTATAAAAGCAATTTAATTCAAAAGACATACAGCGGGGCCATATCAGTTTTCCCTTCCTAATGGATAACTAATTATATTTCTTTGAAACTCACGTTAAAAGAAAAAACAAGCCATTGCTATTTCAGGGAAATCAAAGAGCGCTCTCCTATTTTTTATTCTAATCTCAAACGAAGGAGTCGTACAGTATCAGGGGGATCTAAACCTACATGTATAAGACTGGCATGTTTGCACAAGAGGAGCAAGAAATGACTCCACTACAGTTGGAGCGTCTCAGTTCCGGCTTAAGCCACACGCCCGCTTGTGTTCAAACATTCGCGCTCACCCCACGATGTGGGGCTCGCTATGAGGTAGCCGAGCACTTCATACCAGCCAGTACTGGGAACCACAGACTGTGTTGGGAACTTCTCTAACGTTCTGTCACGAAACGTCGTTATCATCATTATTTTTGATCAGCCCTATTGTTTCCCTTTGCCAGGGATGGTGAGAAAAATATCTTGTCATTTGAAAGATTGATAAAAAGAAATAAACAAATGTTAAAAATAATACAACGAGAGAAAACATTTTCTTTACACCATGAATTTTTCACACTGCACTTCTCAAAAAAAAAAAGAAGACAAACGTTATTTTTACATTTTTGTGCCCCTTTTACTGTACTTGTTTAACGCCGTTATGTCTGACAAAGGGAAGTAATAGAACTGGTAAAAAAAAACAGTTCGCACATCGTTTCTTCATCTTTTTAAATAATAATTTTCCACATTATAAGACAGCTTTACGTGATTCTCTAAAAACTGTATTTTATCTTCTCTGTGTCAGCAATGAGATCGCACAGCTAAACCGCGATTATCTCCAAACAAAAGTTTTCAAGGAAAAGGTGAGTATGTCAAGGTTCGTTCGCACGCCCTCCCCACACCGCCCACTGAGTGAGAAAGACATACCACGGAGTCATAAAAGCTAACAACAATCAACAAAAGGTGTAAGAATGAGATAGTGGGATGCCGCTCTTCTTGTAATCTAAACCTTCCATATGGCCAGGTGTTCTCTTCTATCTAGCATTAGCCATTGAAACAAGATACATGTTAGGAAAAAGCGCATATACGTTTGTTGATCAACGCGAGAATCTAGAGGTTTTACTTTTACTCTTTTGTTGCGCACCGCTGTCTACATAACAGCTAGTAGTGTTTTAGTTTAAGAAAGGGTATCTATTCTAAGAACCATACTCCATGAGCAAGAGCACTTTGCTTTATAGAGTTTCCAGTCCAGATTGTCAGGTTAACTTGCACGTGGGTTTAATCTTTTATTACAAGCCGTACATGTTATGGAGCATCGTCATTTCTCCATTCTTCGAGGATGTATCCCACTTGTAACAATAACTGCTTAGCGAGTTATACGGGAGCTAAAGATATAGGGAGGGACGGGGGGGGGGGGGGTTCCCATATTAAAAATGCATTTTATAGTATACTTTGTGAATGAGTTACCACCTTAACCGTTCAAAAAAAATTGTGTTTTCTTTTTTTTTTTCATAATGAAGGGTCCCCAACGTAAGAGCTTATGCAACCGTCGGAGGCCTCCGATCAGACACTTACCGTTCCCGGGCTAAAGACATGCTAAAATATTCAGTGACAAGTTCGTGTTAGACTTCAGTACACATATTAAGAAAATTGTTCTATACTTCGCAGACGAGTTCGGAATAACTTTTTACATGTCATATTAAAGTACCGAAAACGTGATATCATATGTTTTTGAAACAGTATTAACATTAGGAGTGTGAAGCAACCGATCTAGTCAAAGTGTTGCCCGTCATCCTTTGCGTGGAAGAAAGTCTGTTCTAAACAATATACAGTGTTGTAACATTAACTAAACCACTAGTAAGCGTACTATCTATTCTTCAAACATGAGTGTTACTGTCATAACAGAAACCCTAGCACCTTTGCAGTTTCTATTGACACCTCTATGGTTTAGTTATAGGATACACACTATAATCCTGGGCATTATTTCCATAAATATTGTACTATTTCGAGCAGCTTTCGTTTGTCTTTCAAATTGTGCGACGGAAAGCGCCAACCTTGGCTCACAGGCTCTGTCTTGTTCCGACTCAGCCAATGAGGCAACTGTTTGAACAAAGAGTCCGTTGACGCAAATTGTTGAAATCCCATGAACTGTTGACTCAGGCAGTCTCTCGAGGCCTTTGAAGTTCTGATACCTTGAAAGCAGAACCTCAAGATGTTTGATTTTCAAAACAGGTCTGTGTCATCTTCCCAACATTGGGGATACTTATGAACTGAAGCTGAGATTTGGTAAAGTATCTTTGCTCCGTTCAGCTTGATAGAGCGTCTTTTCCCTGTGGACCAAAATATATAAGGGTAAGTCCGAGAGACAATATATGCACCAACACTGCAGTTAAGTTTAAATAAACTTTAAGCCCAGAGCAATTGCTAAGTAAGTAGTAGAAAGGGAGAGGGGGGATAAAGTCAAACATCTATTCTCTTTGGTAGTTAACGCCAAATGTTGAAAGAAAACGTTTGCCGTTTGTGGTTGCGAAATATTGATGTTGTTTGAGTGCACCTGGTTGAGTAAGAAAAGGAGGAAACTAAAGCGTAGAAAATACATACCTGGGGGAAAATGGATGTTGGAGTGAAAGAAGAGAACGAAAAAAATGTGAGAATATAACACAGAGAAGATGGCGTTGTATCTTTGAAACAATCAACAGCCACTGCGCCAAATCTAATAACAATCACTCCCATTTCCCATCTCACTGATTTTCTTGGCTGAGTACTTGGCGAGCCCCCGTTATGAGGTCAGAGGGTGAGCTGTAAAACAGGATCCGGTTTAATTATCTGTGGGCACTTGGCTAGCAGTTTCAGGGTTTTGACCATGGACCTTCATTTGCTCAGCGTTAAGAGGCAAAGGAATAATTCTGACAGACAGCTAGCCATTCGTCCACTGATATTGCAACTGGATTAGTTGCCACTGGGTGATGTTAATGATAAGATTATGATTCTCTCTGCAAAATAGAGGGACATTATTTGACTCAAGGACGACAGTCACGCAGCAATCTTGGATTTGAGGGGGAGTGGGGGTGGGGAATGAAATAGCACCGTGTTGTGCTCAGTAATATCTTAGTCAGCTATTGTCTTTATAGCTAGCACTTACTAAAGAAATATAAATAATATTCACAGTTACGAACATGAATCATGGCAGAACAAACAGACATTCAATTCACGCACTGATCTTATTATTTCAATAAGTCTTAACATTCCATTTCTGTTTAAGATAGTTCTTAATCGATTATCGTTATAATTACTAGCTGTTGTCCGCTATAGATTTAATTAGATTGAGAAAATGATGATCTGAGGGACTTCAGTTACATGCAAAGCTGGAAGTGTGGGTCTTATAGTTGGGCCATGTGTTTTCTGTATAGTATCAGGGTTTGGTCGTGCGTTTTAACGGAAAAAAAAGTTACAGGTCTTCGATGGCCTAGAACTCAGCCGAGTCCATTCTTTGTGCTGTTTCCTTACCACTACCACTCGCCTTTTCCAGAATCTCATCCCTGCGTGAAGTATTGATTACTAAGCATGACTAGGGGTAATTTTGTTCAAACAAGGTCAGTAAGTTCAGGCATTGTTCGTAAAACAGGCAAAATCTGTATATGTGTAACGTTATCTTGGCACAGCCATCCGTGGACTATCTAACCCACTGTCCTAGGCTATGCTTACCAACAGGTAAATCAGATACGGTACCTCTGTATCAATTTGTCGCCCACCAAATACCTTGATCACTTTACCCATCATTCTCCCCATTATAAACGGTCACTGGCGGACGACTAAAGCACCTTAATGGGCTTTCGATTCGCTTCGGGCATTTGATCAGGCCTTTATGCCGAGTCCGTTTTATGCCTATGTAATTTCCCAGCCAGCAAAGGCAGGCCAAGGGCTTTACTGGTCCCTAGCGTATTCCCCATGATGCCTGGACGCCGGCCGTTACGAGGGCATAAAACGTCCGGTCAGATGGTCGCACTGATCTGCACCGCTTCCTTGGAGAATTGGGATAACGTTACCTCATTAACGGTCTGTCCGCTAATCCCGGACAGTATTTCATGGGGGTGATTTGCTAACGTGACACCGCCGGGTTTGGAGGCTGGCTGACAGCGGCAACAGCGGATGTCTCGTGTTGACCTCCCGGACAAAGATGAAGGTTGTGCTCGTCTCCTGTGTCCTTCGCTGGTCGCCAGTCCACATGGCCATGTTATTGACAGAGATGTTTACCGCCACTCAGGCCTCTCTTTTGCACTCTCGCCTTTTTGTTTGCTGGAAACTCATCCTCTGCTTTGGGCTGTAGAGTTTTCTGAAACATTTAATGTTACACATTCTTTTTTTGCATTTAGGTCCTGGATTGTTTTCCTCTTAGGCAGATCTGTTCTTGTTGTTCGTGTGGGTGTGGGTGTGTTAAATTGCTCCTCTTTGCATAACTCCTTTTTCTGTTAATTTATATCCCCCCCCCCCCACCTCCCCTGCTCATAGCCTCCCTATTCATCATTTCGGTTTTGTTTCGTTTTATTTGTTTCTGAGTCTCTCTGGTGTCTCTTTGCCACTCATTCATCACGGGAAATACAAAGAAAACAATCGCCGAAATAAGGAGAAATAGAAGGAGATGGCACAGGGAAAGTTTGTTTATGCATTTAGTTGGTTTGCTCTCTTGTTTGGATAGACTGAGGGACAGAAAGGTGGGGATAGTGTAAAGAGGTTTTGTAAAAGACACAGGACAAGGGGAAGAGTTGAAAATTGTGGCGATCGAATTGATCCTCATTTATTATAGTCAGGTTTTGTTACACCAGATTGTAAGGGTAAACTGAGCCTGGATTTTTCGAGTACCTCTTGCAATTTGAACGACAAACCTGTTCAAACGCCATCTCGTTTACAGGTATGAGACTGAGCGATTAGACAATAGATAGAGTGGAAGGACACAGAGGAACAAAACTGCGTTTTTGGAGACCAAAAAAAATAGACAGAATGCTGCTATATGATAAGGAATAAACTGAAAGTCAGAAGACATAACACTCAGTCCTATTTCTAATAAGAAAAGCAATTTTCTCTTTCTAACTTTCGTACGTCTTGCATGAACCTGAGATTACTTTCTTACTGTCTGACAAAACTTTTTGTCTGTTGGCGTTCTTAACCATTACAATAGAAGGAATAGTCTTCAACTTCAATGTCTGTCTTTCTCTTACTAAACCAATCACAGTAGGATAATTATTCATATTTCGAGGAGAATGTGTCCTACCAATCATCACTTGTGTTTGTCCCGGATTCAATCGTCTCTTGCCCATTATGTGATAATGAAAGTTTACTCAGTAGATAGCGCCAGAACGGCGCGTGACGTATAAGGCTCTCTGATTGGTCATCAGGAACTGGGGGCACACGGCGACACTTTGACTCATCAGCACTATTTACTTTGACTAGATTGTCTATCCTCTTTTCTAATACATAGTTGCGTTCAGTTAGATCGATGAAATGATAACTCAGCAGCTTCTCATAACCTTCTGCAAATAATAGAAGAGATTGGCTATCTTTCCGAAAATGCCGAAATTGTACCGTAATCGCTGTAGGGTCCTATTCTTTTCATCTTTTGCGCGGTCTTTTACGTCATATATTCCCACCGAGAATGAAATATTAGTATCTCACAATCATGATTACCGAGGGTCTATCGAAAGACAAAATCATTCAGATACAGCCGAAGTGAAGCATTAAGAATCCCTCGCTCATTTCCACCATCATTGAAAGGTTATGGTAAAGATTTTTTGTCACACCAAAGTCTTGTCTCCGTATTCATACATTATGCTGTCATTTTTTTTTCTTCGTGGCTATTACTTGGAGAGCTGATGTAAATCTTGTTGAAGTGTTTTTTTGTTTTGTTTTGTTTTGTTTCTATTTTGGCATTTAATTTTTTAAGATCTGATTATGCTAAGATAACTTTCGAAGTTTTATTTCCCAAAGTCTATGTCAGGGAAGAAAGGAGAGATCTTCATTTTCGAAACAAATCCGGCCAGCTGGAGATAGAGGTATCAATATCTGTGAATACTTAAGCTCTTTCAGCTTTGGGACGAATAGGACTCTAAGCCTTTGCTTTAAAATTCATTCGCGTCTTGCTCCATCGTGACCTTTGAACCTTTTCTTCTCTCGTCATCGGTCTGAGTGTAGAATCTGTCGGCTCACAGGCCTGACCTGTTGACCAGCGCTGCTTTCTCATTGACCAGAGCTGCACAATGCAAGACAAAAGCAGCCCGGCGCAGCACGAAGGTCGGGGCACTAGCCTCAAAAGCCACTTGTATCTTTGAGCTGACAGGCTCGTTTCAATTGGCTCTTGGAAAGCAGCGGCTGCTGGGTCTTTCGAGCTGACACGAGAGCTGTTCTGGTCGGTTTCTCATGGAAATTCTTGTCTCCCAGCCGATTGAGCTTTCCTTTCATCCCTTGAGAAACCAATAATTAAATTGACTGTCCTTTGAGCGGAGGCCTTAGGCTGAAGTCTGTGCTTTCCAAATTCACTCTCAAAGCATTTCCCTATTCTCACTCATATCTATTCAGAAGATATGTATCTATACTTCCACAATTTGTGAGAACAGATGAAACTGAGTAAAACTTCGAAAAAGACATAAAAAGCTTAAAGATGAACTGTGTTTTCTACGAAATGGAGACTGGATGTGTGGTGCTTATAAATGTGAATTAGTATCAATTTTTTTTCTCTATAATCCGAAAAATAAAGTGGAGGCAAAATGATACTGTTGTTTTAAATACAAAACAAAGCAGTCGATATCTTAGGGTGAAAGTGACAAAATATTAGAAAGACATGAATGGTAACTTAACATCGTCCACCGAAGATGCATGAACTGTAGATTCCTAAAAAAACAGAACAAAATAATGGAAAGGAGTATTCTCTGCGTATGAAGAAAATTTAAAACACCCAATGACAAGAGGCGATTGAGATGAGAAAAACAATCTATGTAACTCTGAGGGGGAAAATATCGGAACCGTAAACTTGAGATCAGACAAATAAAAACAACATAATCAACAAAGATATCAGACTGTAGAGAATTACGATTGCTTAGGTATCATAGAGAACTGATAATGAATTATTAAAACTAGGTGGAAAATGGGAGAAGGGGATAGAAAAAGTAGAAGAGACAGGTAAATCTATTACAAAGCAATAAGGAAATGGGCATGAAATAGCCCCTGTTCTGCATTTCCATTCTTATCTTAACTCTGGCAGATGTCATGTCATTAGTCATTTACTTGTCATTCTAGTCACTCGACTGATGCCTCTCATCTCCCTCATATTCAAATATGTTGCTTCACTTATGTCGTGTGGAAATCATTGCTTTATGTCCGTTCCTCAGTGGAGGTTTTATTTGTCTATACTTAGGTAAGATTCTACAGCAGTGATAAACATATACACAAACATATATCCACACGCACACACACACACAAAATGCAAAGTAGACACTTAGTCATTTGTACATCTCATGATTTATCATTTCGTCCATCCATCCATCCATCCATCCATCCATCCATCCATCCATCCATCCATCCATCCATCCATCCATCCATCCAT
>JBCEWB010000015.1:2322168-2337118 GCA_039654565.1 Peronia peronii | reverse complement strand
CCCCCCACCACGAGAGAAACACTGAGGAGACGAGATTGCTCAGTCCCACCTGCCTTGTCCTGACACGAACTCTCTTGCTGAGGGCCATGTATCTGAGGATCGCAACATGGGGAAACAGCATCAGTGATGATGAAGACAAAGATGATATATAAGTTAAGAATATGAGATGCTGTAATATGTTCACGTTCAGATGTATTATACCTAAACAAGTTGTGAATGATCATTATATGTAGACCAGTTTTTTCTTTAAAAGACAAAATCTTTTCATAATATAAATCCTGTTAGCTCTTACGATGACCATTTTGAATTATTACGCGCGTGTTTGTTTGCTGTTGTTGTTGATATAGTTTTATTAAGCTCGGTAACTGTGTGATCAGAAAGAGCAAATGTTCAAATTTAAACAAAAGAATGAATAATTGATCTCATGTACAGCTGGAGTTACCTTTAAAACGCTATCTCATTTTAAATAGGCTACAATATTACACACTATTGTCTCTCTCTATAAGAGTAGGATCTCTGTCATTGACTACCTTGGTGTCTGAGACATAGTGACGATACAGTATCATACTTATAATGGAAATGATGACTTTGGGTACTATGAGTTTGACAGTCACCCTTTTGCATCTCCAAAGAATCACCATGACTGTTGTTTTCTTACTAGGTTTAAACCCGAGAGACTGTTCAAAAAGTCCTAACGTTCCTGGACTACATCATGTAATTAACACCGTGATATATGTCAGGAGATATAAATCAGTAACGGAAGATTTACACCTTCAGCGAATATATATCATAGTTCCCCCGTGTCAAAAAATAATCCCCGGGGCCATAGGCATGCAGGCCCTAGCGCAGGAATACAGTGTAGCAATGCAGAGTTAGGCCAATCAAAATAAACAGAAGATGCGGAGCGCGAGCCCTAAAGCCAAAAAAGGTTGAGGTCATCACGGTGGGATGGCGGAGATACTGGCAATGATTATTGATGTTGGATGTTCTCACCGCGGTATCACTGGGTGGCAAACCGGACTACCGGATAATATTCATGTATGACAACGCTTGAATAATAGTTGAACATAAACTTTATTTCTTTCATTTTTTAATCATATAAGCTTCGGTAAATATCGCTGGAGCTAAAGCAAGTCTGATAAAATGTGTTTTTTCTTGTGTATTAGTCTTTCAATCCTAAGAAAATAGAATTATCCCGGCTTTAAGTGCCTGCCCTGCTTTTGATGAGAAGAATTTTTATGGGTGGAACTTTGGAATTTGGAAATGGACAACGGTGTCTCCGCCTACTCTTCATCCTACTTTGAACTGCCAAGGATCTTTAACTTGCATATCTTGCACACGCAACCTCCAAACTATATTAGCCTTTATCCGAGAAGGCTAGAGGCCGGGCGTCCCTACCCATGACGACATGGGAAAATTGAATCAGTGAAAAAAAGAGAAAACAAAATCTGTTCCATCCGCCGATGGTAGGATCTGAGACTCAAATCCACGACATGAGCTTTTGCCCCGAGTGGCAGACGCCTACCCACACAGCCCCGTGATGAAATTGTACTGTATAGTTTTTCAAAACAAATGTATGCTAAAATGCGATATAAGATGTGTTATAGGACTCATACAGAGTTTAAAGTCCCACTGTTAGAACTAGCCGGCCTCTTAGCTCTTCTAAGGCCAAATCTTCGGAGAAATTTCTGCATTAAATTGAATGAAAGGAAAACAGGGGAAGGGGCGTCAAAACGTCTAACTAGTTTTTTGATGTTGTTTCGAATATTTTGACTGTAAACTCGGAATGGCAGAGTTCTGAACTGTTGCATTATGTCCAAGCCGTCTTCTTTTTCTCTTTCTCGTTCAAATAATTTTGTTTCTGAAATCCGTCTTTGAGATGCACGTCGGTATGATTTTCTCTTATTTTTTTATGTTTTGAACCCGTTTATCTGTTTTGTTTTTTTTTTCCTCCAATATATTAGTACTTATACTATTAATTCATTAGAGAGAGAGAGAGAGACCATGCAGCATGGAGAGCGTGTCTCAGATCTTTACTTTGTGTGGTGCTCTTAGTTAATTATCGTTTTGCTATGAGTGCGGGCCAAACTATTTACAAGACATCAGAGTGAACTGTTTTTCTTTCCACTGACACCCCGGTGATAGACGAAATAAATATAGACACGGAAACTTCCCAGCGCATTTGACCTGCAGAATAGCACTATAGCACTCACAAATGCACACTCAGTCAACGATAAGGTTTGTTTTCATACGGTGCGGTAGTGAATGAGGACCAGTGCTCAAGTTCTACGTATGTACATACATTCTATTGAGGTCAGATTCCAGTACCTTGAAACTGTTCTTCCTGTGACCCTGCACATCATTTTACGAGATACTTGTATGGCATTCAGGCCAGCACCAACATACTTGACAAAACACTTCTTCTCTGAAAATATCTATTTCAAGAAAATTGTAGTTTAATATTGCGATCTCTCTTATAACAAATAGAAAAGAAACTGCTTTATTTATTTATTTATTTATTTATTTATATTTTATTTTTGTTTTTATTTTTATTTTTTTTTAAGAACGAAGTAAAGCAATACTACCAAAAAAAAACAAAACAAAACAAAATTTGCATCATAACAAACATGAAACTCAATACAGTTTAGGCTGCAAGAAAACTAGTATAGTTCCAAATTAACGAGGAACTTCTCGCTAAAGGAAGGTATGAGGGATGAGTTCTTCCCTGAATCCTGTCACAGGCCAGGGATATTAAAGTATATAATACTGATAGCAGAGAGGGCGCAATGAATTAACATCTTGATCTTTGTATGTGTGTCTATGTGTGTGTTTTGTGTGTGTGTGGATGGAGGCGGGGATCATAATAAGCAGCTTAAATATCAACTTGATACCCTAAAAACAAAACAGAACAGAAAAAAAGGAGCTCGAGTTAAAAAGAAAATAATTGTCTCTTTTGATTTAACAGAAGGTTACATTGGAGAAGAAAGAGAAACAATTGACCTGTGATGAAAATGACATTTTGTCAAAGAACGAAGAACAAGGCACGGGGTTGCCGACGGACTGCATCGTATACCTACTCGGTTCAAGCGGGCAGTCTGTGCAGCAAAGTACTTGACCAGATCAAAACGTGGCCGTTGAAGGAACTATTCGAAATGAATCCACAAAATGGGCTTCGCAGACACACAGTAAGCATTGCCTGTTGTCTCGGATAACTTAAGATCAAAGCATCAGGTGCTTTTGCCGCAAAAGAATGCAGGGAATAGTGTGTCCGTATGCACATACAAAAATGTAGTTTGATAAAAGGACATGGAGAACTAAATGATAAGGCTAAATCCAGAAAATATTGAATGTTTATTGTATAGAGTCGTTGGTTAAAAAACGAAGCCCATACATATAGTGCAAGAAAGAATCAAAAGATGAAGAAAGAAAGGACAAAACAGCAGATAACGAACAAATGAACAAAAGTAAAAGAAAGAACGAAAGAAAGTAAGAAAGAAAGAAAAACAAAGAAAGAGGAAAACAAAACCAGAAGAGAAAGGAAAGCAATGGAAAGGGAAAAAAGGGAAAAATTATAGATCTAATCATGCTAAGAATTCCTTCACTTCCGAAGAATGAGCTGTCTAATTTCGCTCGACTGAAACGCACGGCTGCTCTAATTTGTTAACCTCTGTCTTGAATTTCAACAGCACGTGCCATCTGAGCTAAAGAATGTCGAGGTCCTTAAAAAACCTATCTATTATGAAATCATAATCTATAGACCTACTGGGAGAATATGCTTCGGGTGGCACAGATATGGCTCACTATTTGATGCCAGAAAAGAAAGTAGGCTCACATGATTCACGACTCTATTTCCCTTCTGTCGGCGTTGAGTTGTAAGCCTTGCGATTTTACTTAAGATCTCATTTTCCCAAACCGTCGTGCAAGTTTGAAGGGTTTCTTTGTCACATGAATAATAGCTTTTAACGAAATCTTCAAACTGACACCGAGTGAGTCTTGCACACAGATGTAATTCTTTTCACTGCATTCTTTATGTCAGAGCTCAAATGTATTATGAACGTGTATAATTAGCGATAAATATCAGTAAGATTAGGTTTACAACGTCCAACTCTTATCAGCAAATTTAGACGACTTTCCGTGTTACACACAACGCAGTGATGCAACTGCTGAGTTTCTATGTAAGAGTACAATGTAGTTCGTTGAAAATTGCTTGGCTATAATCGCATTCTTCATCTCCACAAGCTGCTGTGTGAATCCGGGCAACAGATTAAGGTAGATGGGGATGAAAACAAAACAAAACAAAACATCCGAAATGTGCAACTGACAGAGACAGGAATATACAGCGGATCCGCTTGAAAGAGAGCGAATGGGAGACATGGCACTCGACACCCGAAGTTTTCGTCATTCAACCGCTACTGGGAGCTGGTAGCGGCGTGAAGGGTCCTGAGTATTGGTTTGTTGTGAAGAGCAAGATAGTAAGGTTGGAGTTGGATATGGTGGCGGTCCGCTGCTGGCGTTGCTGACGTCCCCGACTCGACGTGCGTCCGCTGGCTGAACGCTCCGCTCCTACGGTGGGCTTTGAGAAGCGCTAGGCCTAGCTGGTACTGCTGGTTGCACGGTGTGGGAAGCGAATCGAGGGGAGTTTTTCAGTCCTGCTCAATACAGCGTACAGGACGTCGTGTTTTGTGGACTGGTCGGTTCTACCTGTGAATGAATAATAACAGCCCGATATCCCACATGTATTTCAGTTGGTGAATTTAGGACTTGTCAATATTTTGTGTTCGCACCTATGTAAGCACTGCTAACTTGTTTGCGAACTCACTCTAAATCAATATCCGCGGTAGAGTTAGCAGATCGTGTGTGTGATTTATAGTGTATTAACCTTATAAGTACATTTTCATCTTACAGTGTGACAGGGAAAATCCAGTTTGTGATATCTAACGGAGAAATAAGTAAAATAGAACAAGATAGTAGTTTTATTAATAATGAAGATGTTTACTACCTTCATCATGGGTTAGGAAGCCTAGCCCACCGCTCAGTGGTCAGCAAAGGTCAAGTGTAGGATGGCCAGCACTCACGTTTCTTGTGGATTTTTACCTGAGCAGATTTGCCCGTTTGTGCTCATCTTCACGGGAGGTGTAAGACATCGCGCAAATGAGATCATGGATGTCTAACCATGCTGGATATTAGATTCTTTCAGGTGAGAACACACTATCTGTTGGTATGAAGGTAAACAGTGGGCTATCTTTTCACTCCAAAGAAGCTGAGAGGGTTTAGGTGATCTCGGGTTCCTGTGGTCGGGGGGGGGGGGTTGCTTGCCTGTCGCCATAGTGATGAGGGGAATGATAGTATGTCTGATAATAATGATAGTGTGCGCGGGTGATGATGGGCATAATGATAGTTATTGCTTCGAAGACAATTCTTTACATTAACACATAGCCCAACCTTCAGCGTCCAACAAAGGCCGACTATTCAATCATCTAAACTTGCTAACAATCCATGATCTCTGAATCTTTCTTCATAAGACGTGCATAGCTTAAATGAAAGAAAATCTTCCGTTTATACAGAATTATAGGGTACATTAGATAAAATGAGATGGACAAAACAATATAAACATAATCCTTTCCAGTGTTTTTATTATTATTATTATTTTGTAGAGTCTCGATTTAGATCTAGGTCTAGATCTGAAATGTTCCTCGTGATTACTTCCCACATTGAACATAGCTATGGTTTCATCGAGTGCTCACACTATAAATATTTTTAAATGATGTAAATCGTGAAATGTCGATCTGTGAGTTGATGGGAATACATTGTTTACTATATATATATATTTTTTTCACTGTTTCATGCATAAGACAGCAAAATCATTATACAGAGACCTAACTGAGGAATTTGTTGACCACTCAACATTGTTGTGCCACCTACAGAGTTCAAGCAATGTTCTAGTGTCTTCTAATTTGGACGTTTAAAAACAAAGGGGGGGGGGAGGGCTTAGAAAACGATCAGGCAGAGAGAACTTATTGTTCATTTCTCAGTAAGCATACCGTTTAGTTCTGTTTCTATATAAGCTTATCTGTTTAGAAAACATTACAATAGTCGGCAAACATATCGCGGGGTTCAGTTTTATTATATTTAATGAGAAAATGTTATATATGTATTTGTCAAGAAACATTCTGTGAGACTCAGTTGTAACACATGTAGGTCTAGATCTAGACCGGGAAAAATATTACTGACTTTAAACCATTTTTTTAAAAATCATGTTGCATCGATTTATGGAATATATTTGGACTCTTGGATATGACTCTTCCCAAATACTGAGTTTCTCCATATCATATTATGTGATAGAAGGTACCACTCACTTCGTAATGTGTATAATCTGTGATATGACTGCCATTTTGTCATGAGGTCTAACTTGAGTTGTAAGCCTTACTATGGCTACAAATATTCTTCTTCATCTCTTTTTTTTTTTTTTTTTTCTCTTCACCTAGGCTACTGATTAAAATGTACTGCTAATTCGATTGTCAGATATCGAAACAATTGCACATTTCAATCAACTGCAGCCACCCACCCACTTATATTCGTTGAAATGTTTCAGAGCTTCTGAAAACCCTTGAGTTTTGGTGAATATCTCGTCTGCCATCTGTTCGGCATATCTAAAATAGTATACTCCAGGTATACTTTGTCACTTATGGGCGTAAAACTAAAACATATTGTCTGCGAAAAGCACATATCTTCCACTATGATCTATTTAACATGATCGAACTTTGCACCCATTTACGGTTACATGTCCCTCCCTACAGCTGTATCCCAGTACCATTAAAAGATTATGCTTGTTACCAGTTCAAAACAGTGAGTGATATGAAGCTACATAATATGTAAGGGAAAGTGTTGTATAGATACTGTTTAGAGTGTTTCTTAGCTACAAAATGAACGAAATCAGATATGTGTTCTTGCTTAGTCCGAACCTCGTTATTAAAGAAAGCAAATAAATGATGAAATTGCCCTATTTTTTAGAAATCGTTATCCAGCAATTTCATCATTTGGTCGCATTACTGCTTTTTAAAGCACTTATATAGGGGCATTTCACACCACCAAGCAGTAACAATGAATTGTTGTATTTATTTGATAACAATGCAGTTCTAAAACTGAGCCATGATAAATAGAGAACAGAATTATTCTCGCCTGAGGTCTCTGCGAGCATTGACTGCCAGATCTGCTGTAAATGTCATAGACCCACGGATGTGCAGATCAGTTCAGCAAGGATTATTTATGCACGCAGTTCTCACTGAAGCTCGACTAAGATAGTTTTCATCACAGCTTTACAGCTTAGAGCTTCAGGGGCAGATTCGTAAACAGTTTGTCGAGTCGATCCACAATTCACAAATGTAGGCTGTTTATAACGGGAGCTTCACTTCACTCCACTAGAACTAGTTAAGAACGTACAAAATTAGATATTAGAATGTGAGCTTCCGAAGCCCTCGCTGACGTTATCAGCTCCGCCTCAGCATCTGTTCTCAGCAAAGTTTATCTTTCATCATCTTTGTTCTGTGCTTCGTGCACATCCCTATCCCTTCTCAATTTTTTTTTAAAATCTGTTTTACGTGTTATAGAATTGGGTATTTGAGGTAGCACGGTTTTTACCGCTAAATATGGCTAAAGGGTACTCTTAATGGTGTTTTCGAACAGATTTATCATAAAGCACTTTTCTTTTTCCTTTTTTTTTTTTTCAGCCAGCTCTCATGTTGTTGGACAGTTTTAGATTTGGTGCAGTTCAAAAGAAACGGATAGGGCTGACTATGACTAGAGCCACAAAAAATAAATCGTACCCTGGATAGTTTTGCCAACAGAATTAATATGTATCAGGTAGCAGGTTTTTTGCCCAGAGCTGCACGTAACCCCCTGTTGTTATACAATTTTTAGACTTGATGTAATTTACCCTTACTTAAAACAAGGGGAGGGGGGGCATTAAATGTGCTTTTGAAGTGATAGTTTGTTATGAATAGCATTTGCAAGTTAGGACTTTGACAGGCAAGTGGATGGACTTGTACGTTGTACATGGACGCACAATGATGGTCTCATTATAATGATCTACAGTACACTCCAAGTTCAAAATGAAGCATATTTATTATTGCATATCAGAGCACCAATTGCAGATCGTGTTATATCAATTTTAAAATATCTGAAAAAAAAATTATATGTAAAGATAGACTAATAAATGGGAATCCAAGATAGAAACTTCTTATACACGACAACAGTGCTCACAAACAAGTTCATTGTAGGCCTTATTATCTTAGAATTTACATTTTGTAAACCTGCACTTTTGTTTTCTTTAGATTTTACAACGTGTCATTTTGTGCTTTAAGTGTCAGTATGTTTGTTCTGTTGTCTGTTGTTCTCTTTTTTTTTTCTTTTTGTTTTGTTTGTTTTGTTTTTTAAGGGAATTATATCATTGTAAACAGAATTATCCTTTTAATTACATGTATACGATGATAATCCTGATGTCCATTTCTGAATGCAGGCTGAAAAATTCAGAATTATAACTTTTTTTACTACTATTTTTTTTCTCTTAAATTATTATTATTATTATTATTATCATTATCATTATTTTAAAGTAAATGTTGAAGTTTTGTTTTATTTTTTATTTACTCCTTCTTCTTCTTCTTCTTCTTCTAATTATTATGTTATTTTATTTTATTTATTTACTTATTTATTTATTTATTTACACGAAACAAGTTGAAATTGAAAAAAAATGTGAACTTATAACTGTTGCACATTTAATTTACTAAAATGGGTAAAAGAATAATTTTATATATATATATATATTCAATCAAATGCTTTGAGTGGTGACTTTTGGCTCTCTCAATTGTCAGTGAACAGTACATGTTTTGTTGATCATAAGAAAAACAAAAGTTTTTAAGTGTTGTTTGCTTTTGTGTGTTTTCTGTGTGTAAGAGATGCGTATGTGTTTGTGTGTAGTTTTTTTGCCTCTTTATGGGCCCAAAATCTGAACAAATGCCAAATTATGATAGATAGAATATGCAGAGAAAGAGTTACATTAGTTACACATTACTGCCTTCTTAATTCTGTTTCAAAAATTCTATTTCCAAAACTGCAATTATATTTTTGTATTTTTTAAATACTTAATACTAAAGGGCCATTGGACTGAATCCCATTCATTTTATTTATTTTATAGCTTGAAGTAACCGTGAAGAAACTACGGGTACTTTAATGCAGAAATAATCAACGAGAGACGAAGTTTTGGTCTGGTAGTTCTTGTACAATAAAGGAAAACGGCGTTTTTCAATCGTCTTGTCGTCTGAAAAAAAGTAATTGATGAAAATGTTAAAAACAAAAAGATGCTTTTATTAATCGGTCGCTTCAGGCTCAAAATGTTGATTTGTCAGATTTCTGTGATTCAACGGGAAACATTTCTTTGCAATGACCGGGACGCACTATTTCTCTTTTAACGTGTTAAGACTATTCGTGGGCATTCGAAACAAAGGCAGAAAACATCCACTTTAGAATTTAATGAACTGCGTTCTAACGTCAACCGTGGATTCATAAGGGAATTCCTCACACTTAACTGAGCGTCTCCTCAAAGATGCTCGGCAAAACCACTTAAAATTTGACAGCGCGGTGATAGTTTTATTTGCAAAGCATGCTGAAATGTTTCGCACAAACAAAAGAAAACAAGCTTTTGGCGTCTTCGGCTTTTGTTTTTGTTTTGTTTTGTTCTGTCTCTTTTCAATTCTTTTGGTCGATAAACTTGGGCCACAGTGTCACAATAATAACACAGGCCCATCGTCATGTCAGGTCGTTAAGTTGCTGTCATGTAAGAGACAGCTTTTTGTATCTTTCAATGCAACTTAGGCTCTTTCGATAGGAATATAACTTCCGGATTAAAGTAAGGACTTGGCTAGGCAAGTTATATATGTAGTTGTATGTAGTAAATACCGAGTCTACACCCACATAAAACAGTGTTTCATCCTGTTGTTTTTATTGTTATTTATTTGTTTATTTATTGTTTTTGTTTGCTGTTATTGCTTGTGTTGTTGGTTTATTACGTCAAGAGGTATTTGCACAGATCTGCGTATGCGCGCGCGTGTATATGCGTGTTTATATGTGTGTGTGTCTGTGCGTGCGCGTGTTCATGTATGTGTGTGTGTGTATTTAATGAGCCATAGTTATGCTTGTCTTGTTTTGTATTAACATGATGTTGTAGGAAAACTTAAAACCAGTCAAGATTTTATTACACTGAATCAATCATAAGCAAGAAGTAAATTTTATCCTCTACATAGTGTGGTCAAATGAGGTGGTGACCGCAGTTTTGATTTAGAATTTTAACAAAAAGAAAACAAAATAGGAGATGTCGAAGTCCAGAATAGCTTGAATTGTATAAAGATACCATAAGTTGTTGCCATCATGTATTTCTACTTTTATTTTTCTCCAAAGAGATGAAAAAGGTATGTTTCGGATAAAAAAAATATCTTAAGTTTGTTCAGTAAAGGAATTTATGATTAAACAACGTGGGAATGAACAAATTGATTTTAATGTGATGGTAGCTCTAGATTCCAAGTCCCAGATTTTATTTAGTTTTCTTTTCTATATCTCACAGAGGCGTTTACTTGTTGATAGATACAGGTACGCCTATAGATAGTCTGGTTCTTTTCTTGCAACACTGAGAAGGTTTACAAGTGTATAGTTTCTCACTCCATCAACACCCATTGATAACACTCTCAGTGGAGATGTGTTTAATCAGGTTAAAAATTATTGCTTTTCGTAGCTCGCAGTCAGAAAGTAAAATACCGAATACCCGGGACAAACGAATCTCACTTTCAAAGTAATTTTTCTTTTCATATATACTTCACCACAATTCATAGTCAAAATACATATAAAGTTCCTGAAACAAGAAACAAAGTCATCTATTACTGAGAAAGAAAAAAAAAATCCACGAAGAACTATACTGCCTGGGGCAGAAATCTTTTCAAGCTTATATTTAAAAAAATAAAAAATCAGTACCTTAGGCATTTTATCGAAACTTAACATACATAACTTACTGCTTACTGGAGTATTCATCTCATTTAATTTTTTTCTTTGGTAAGAATCTTTTGTTCGCTGGAACTTCAGGAAGGGGTACTATAGAGTTTCTGACCTTCGTGACAACCGTATACAGACTTATTAGACAAATTGTTTGTTTGAGAAAATAATTATTTCTCCATCCAGTCATAAATATTCATATTTTGATAAAGATCCACGATTTCAAGAAAAACGTTCTATCTCACACTGGCAATGCATTTAATAGAGACAGACATAGATGTGGCAATGGACAAAGCACTGGAAAAGGTCAGTCCCTCTCTTGTCTTATCAGGGAGATAAGATTCGTGAACCATCGCAATTAACAACCCATAAATTAAGACTAAAATATTCATTTGTGTTGTTCTCTTTTTTTAATCGGGACAAGAAAGGGGATAATATTGCTGTTGTTATTTTGTGTATTTATAAATATATATATAATCATATATAATAATATATCTATTTATTTATTTTTATATTCGTTTATTTTTTTTTGTTTGTTTGTTTTGTTATCTTATCAGAGCTAGAGATGACGATTCCTGAATCATCCAAATTAACGAGCGATAGACTACGATTTTTTTAAATTGTTCCCATTTACATCGAAAGAACTGAGGAAGACCCTTTTCTCCGATAGTTTCGTCATGTATGTGCTTCTATAGGTCGAGTAAACCAACACGTATAAGTATATGCACGTTATGTTATGATCCTTTCAGAAAATGTTCTTGTATACGTACCAATATCCACAGAGTTTCTTTTTCATTTTTCTGACCCTCCTTTATTTTTACAGAAATGAAACCAGGCTGTTTCCTCTGTGAGTGTACGCATAGAAAGAAACACCACAAATGTTCCCAGAAATAAGATATATTATTCTAAAATCAACCACATTTAATACTGTTTTTGTTTGTTTGTTTTGTTTGTTGTTTTTGTGTGTGAAAACTGTTGGGAAAGCAGCACTCAAAAACAAAGTAAAGCAAGGGGAAACAATAAAGAGGAAAGCAAAATAATTGCCCTTGCATGTTGTTCAAATCGAGTCTGTTGCCTCACTTACAGCTAGCAAGCGGCTGAGCGTGTTTTATACACAGAGAAACTCAGCATGAAAAGCCAGAACTGAAATACACCATGCGTCGATCTGTCGATAAAATAATGTTGAAACAACGCAGCTCTAGCATTATCAGTGAGTATCGCACTTACAGATTCTAAATCTCGGCCCGGGACATTCGCTAATCAGCTTTAGAGAAATGATCGTGTTGTTTCTGGGCTGAAATCGATATAGCATTGCCTGGCATTAATGAGGGCGAACCAGGTCGAGCACCCTGCAGTATTATATGCTGGAATGTTTAGCTAATAACGACATAACCATTTTTGTAGCCGTTTATCATGCGATCAAGTCCAAATTGTGTATTGTATTTCATATATATTTATAATGATATGGCTGGACAGACAAACAGACAGTCAGACAGACAGACAGTCAGACAGACAGATAGGCAGACAGACAGACAGACATTTTTGTAGAAAAATTCCTGGCTATTGCTATTTCTGTCTGTTGTGGGAATGTTGCTGACGTAACGTTGCTGACTTTTGCTCACAGATCGTCAAGTCAAATTCAGTAGTGCAAGCTGTTGGAATCTCTAGCTTAACTATGACGAAACAAAAATGCAGTTTCTGACCTTATCCGACAGAGGATAGATTATCTGGGCCTAGAGGTAATATTGGCGACATAAATGACGCTGTTTTTAGCCAGCTGAAAATGTTGGGTTTATCTTAATGTACATACATGACAATATGCATTTCGATGTTTTGTTTTGTGTCGCAGCTGGACAGAAAGTTATTGATATCAAAGGCTAAGAAGAGAAAAGAAGGCAGGGAGGTGATATGAATGAAAAGAAAGGGATGGGGAGAATAGGGACAGAGAAGCGGAATTGAGAGGATGAGTTATTGGTGAGTGGAGAAAATACGTTGTTATCTCTGGACAAGAAATGCCAGGGTTGTGACGCAAAACGGTTATCTAAAGGCTATTTAGGGTCCACTCAACAGCTCTTATTTTTGTATCCAGTTCTGGCAGCCTCTGGCTCTAGGGGCCCGTTGTCATCCATCTCAACCCCTCCCCACACTTCAAAACTTTCGTCCCTCCACCCTTCCCCCCTCCCATTCTACCGTCCAGCCCTGGCTATTTACAGTATCAGTATGTCATATCCTTGTCTAAGCATGTGTCTGTGTATGTGTATCAGGGTATGTGTAGTTGGGGGGGGGGGGGGGGGGGGAGTGTCTTCCTCATATTCCCACTGGAATATATATACAGAGGAAAAGGGAGTGGGTGGTAGGGAATAGGAGAATCAATAATGGGTCGGTGAGATGGAGCAAGATCTCATCAGCTAATGTTTCTATTTCTATTTTTGTTGTTGTTCCTTTAAAAAAAAAAAGAAAAGAAACAACAGCAACAACACACATACAAACACATGGGCTTTTGCTACATTACTGATTTCAATAAAACAGATCTGAGCTACATAAACGTGAATGTTTTATTTGTGTCCACTGAAATGAATCTAATACATGAACTGTTGTTGACAAAACTTTAAATTATTTTAAAACCTTTGCTCGCCCAGGGCTTACTGAAGAAGCAGCTTGTAAACTTGGCATGAGCCCAGAACACACATACATCATACAACATATCTCAGGTACATAATATGTAGATGTTTCGGTCCTGACCATTGAGATGAATGTGCATGTAAAACTGTTATTGACAAAACTGTCAGGCTTGAAAGTTTTTTTCTGGCCTAAAGAAGCAGCTTGCGAATTTGGCACCTATCCATGAGTACTTATGAATATCATTCCATGTATATCTAATTGTTAATCGTCCTTCAATGTTTCCAGCTTTCGTGGATAACTGTCAGGATTTTCTTTGTTTGTAACGTCTCTCTTGCCACCTATATGTACTGTTATTGACCATGCTCATCAAAATATTGTTAGATTCAGTCAGGAAAGGCATTGCAGGCAGAAAACGGATCAATATAAGTACAAGTAATTGCCATGAAGACACCAATGCAGAAAACAGACTTCTTCAAGAGTCTGTATAAACTAAAAGAGACGTAGTAGTGGTATTAGTAATGGTTTTATCAAAGCTGGCAGATGCTAAGATCAGTGGCTGCTCATACCGGAATTTGGCACCGAAAGTGCTAAACCCCTTACAACCCATAATGACGTATCTGATACACATTGAGGAGCGACTTAAAAATACTGAAAGCTATAAACTTGTTGCATGCAGCTCATTATTGGGAAAATCATTTGAAAGCAGCATTTTCCAATGTAAACCAACAGTCAGTACTTTTTGAATTACCAGTATCTCATTGATCACATACTAGTAGGCTAGTCCTTCTCCCTACTGTTTAAACCCAACTGATCCACCAAGCAATGGGATTGGGAACAGACTGCAGCAGGTACATGTACTATCATCCGAGTGTTACACGGTAGCAAGTCAATCCTGAGATCTGACGCTAAAATGATCCAAGAGCAAGGTTATCAAATTCATAGTTTTAGGACTGTATCTATCATCATTTTGATACGACCCGCGCTTCATCTCGTAGCTGGCGAATCGAATATGTATGGGGGAATCCCGTCTCAGAACCTGTCTTAGCTGTACGTCTATACGCATATGTACCTTACCATATCTGTGTAACTGAGGCGATGTGGTCATGCCTGTGTAATATTCAGACATGTCTCCGATGACAGCTGAAAGATAGGGGAAAGAGAGGGGGAGGGGGGGGGGGGGGAGAGAGAGAGAGAGAGCTCCAAGGGTTGTCTCTGACATTTCCTCCCTTCATCATCATTCATTCTCCTGTCCCTTCTCTCATCGGCCCCTACTGGTTGTTTTTTGAGAGTTTGT
>JBCEWB010000015.1:2303181-2321000 GCA_039654565.1 Peronia peronii | reverse complement strand
TCAAAACTTCCCCCCCCCCCCCCCCCCCCATTTTTAAAAAAATTCTCCTTTTCTTTCAATTTCTTTAGTTCGAAATCTTCTATCTATCTATCTCAAGTTTTATGACCATGGTTAATGAAAGAGGTCATGTCATTTTTTAACCGATGATTTAAATACAATGAAGCCGGCTCTCTGTCTTAAACCAACACTAATTAAAGTAAACACTCTGTGATCGTTTTGCCTTTGAATTCCTGTTATCTTCCTATTCCAGCACTGAGTCCCCTCGCCCAATCGCTGTTTCTAATTTAAGTCCAACCAGGCGGGCGCCTCTTTCATAGCTATAGCAAGCGAGAAACTAGAGGCGAATACAAGGAATGTCTGGAGTCTCTCAGTTTTATAAAATATGAATGTAGAACACAGCAAACGTCTGTTTATGAGCTTCGTTATCTCTGGCTTGCCTCTGCTCACCCCAGTAGTCGTGTACAACTGATACCCCATGTCATAAAGCTACATTTAAATTCTGTTTTATGACTTGGCATAAAGCTCAATTTTTAATTATAAATTCCCTTGTGCGTGTAATTAAACTTTTAATCATCTTTGCCTTATCCAGCTCTAGCGACTGTTTTAAAAAGAGACAATTAACCGTACGTAATGAGGTTCGTTAGATGTTTTTGTGTGTGTAAATGACATAGAGGGACCGCCTGGCAGGCAAGATACTAGCTGCATCATTGTCTGGCTTACACAACATCTACAGCTGAAAGCGTTGCCCGTCAGAGAACGAGCTGTAACCAAGTTCTGAACAATTACCACTTCAGACATTGCACCCCTTTCGATATAGTGCGATAGGGCGCATTTGGCACGGCTCTAAAAAACGCACCCACAACTTTTACTCACAGGGCGTGGAACGGCCATGACTTTGCACTTATTCGCTTGTCATAATATACAGCCTGTTTCTTTGATGTAGTCGCACATCTTCATGGCCAGATGAGAATTAAATGTTGCATGGTTAATGAACTCAAATGTATTTTGTCTGTTCAACACCATAGCCAAAAACAATATAAATAGATGCGGGTAGTTTTTAGGATAGAGTTAGCGTTGATATTCTCTCCTCTCATTCCCCATCCCTTCCCCCGCCCCCTTCCCGCTTCCTTCCTGTCTTAAAAGAAGAAAAACAACAGCAAACTAATTATCAAGCAAGGAACCTAAAACATGATATAAGAAACGATCGAAAGCTATTTTCTGTGTAGCTGACTTTTATTTCAATTGGTGGTAGAATGTTCGAAAGTTCAGGGTTGCCTCAAGGTAGCACAATATACTCCCAAAAGCAATTTTGGGCCTATTTACATTGTAATAAGTGAAAAGGAAAAATGAGATACATTTGATGGATAAGAACGATTATTTACATTATAATTAATAGATCGGGGTGATTATTGAGAATAAACCAGTTCTTTTTCGATAGGATGGCTTCTTAATAGCAAGATAAACACAGGTCATTACTTCGAATTCTTCGCATTAGATGAGATTATGAATCATCTCCATCCGAGTTTGTTTGTTTATTTTTTATTTTGTTTTTGTTTTTATTTTCGGGACATAAACTATTGTGTGTGAGCTTTTTTTTTTCTTTAGTGGTGAAGATAAAGAAATTAATGTCCCCGTTATTGAAATGGACATGATTTTTAAATTATATTCTTTGATAAAGGCAGTTTGGTCATCATTATCATCATTATTATCATGGTATGCCGCATTGCTGGTGCGGTCATATATCCCAGTCATAAATGGCTTCTATTTGATGTTATCATCTGCTTCAGATATGGATGCAGAAATGCCCCGTTATATTGCTGCAGTTAAAAACATGCTGACGTCTATAAAATACATTAACTGTAAAGGAGTAGCCTTACTAAAACAGCATGTTAACGATATGGTTGTAGGCCGATTCAATTTCCGATTCTTTATAGAGAGTGGATCAAATGATTTATACAGACCTCGTAAATTGACAGTTTCGGACTGAGTATGAAAGAGCGCATTTGAAATGAAGACCTATCTTGTTGACTCAAGATTTTGTAGTCTGATAGGATTGTTAGCGGCTTTGTCGGAACGTTTAATTGCTATTGTTTCCTAAAACCCTTTTGGCTTGTGAGGGAGTCTCGTGATAAAAAAAAAATATGATCACGAAACTGAAGAGTCCCGTTTTCTAGTCAGGCTCTCCATTTTTATCTGGTTTCGAGATGTAGACTGCTATATTTTGGACTTGTGCTCCGAGTTATACCATTTTAAGTACTTTATTGTTGTTGTTGTTGTTGTTGTTGTTGTTGTTGTTGTTGTTGTTGTTGTTGTCAATATGCAGTTTTTATTGCACATAGTTATATATGCATACTGCATTATTTCGGCTGAACATTAGAAGTGTTCCAAGATGTGCAATCTAAAAAGTTTTGTAACCTAGCTATGCATTTTACCGTAGTTATTTAATACACAGACTGCTGAATTTTGGACTAATGTATGATGAGCTCCAAAATACACGACGTTGAGGAATCGGTTTTCTTTTCAGATGTGTGTTATTCATCGTTACATGCAGACTGTGATATTTTGACCCTGCGGATGATGTGGTTTAAATTCAAGATGCTAAGGGTCCTGTTTTTTGTAAGACTATAGTGTATTAAGGCATAGTTATACTGCTGACATCTGTAATTTGGGCTTTTGCTCTAAGTTACGCAATGCTGAGTTTGATTTGTCAGGTTGCACATTACGCATAGTTATTATGCAGACTGTAGTATTTTTGTCCTATTATCTAAGTTTGCTCTAAGTTTGCCCGATGCTAAGAACTCTTGTTCTATTTGTCAACATGTGCTTTAATCATATGACGACTGTTATGTTTTGGCTGTATGGTTAACGTAGTCCAAATTGCACGATGCTGTGTGCTCTTGTTTCAACTGCAGACTGTGCATTGAAATAGCTGCAATGATTGGGCATAACGTTGCTTCTAGCTGCACGATGCTAAGGTTCTAGTGGGTTTTTTGTTTCGTTGTTGCACTGCGCATTATACATTGTTATATGCAAGCTGTTGTATTTTGGCCTGACGTAGAATGTGCTCCGGGTTGGCCCGTCAGATTGATACCTTGGGTGATCTTTTATGGCATAAAAACTCAATTAGCCGCCCCAATCAATGCTGGTTTATGGGCCTTTGCCACAGCCCTGGCGCCAGGCACTGCAGAGTTATTTCGCTTGGCGCCAGCGTGATTAACCCTTCGACTCTGGCTGTGTTTTTTTTTCCTTTGTCTATCGTTATGACTTTTTTCCCTTTCTTTCTTTCTTTCTTTCTTTCTTTCTTACTTTCTCTTTGTTTTTCTTAGTTTCTTTCTTTTTCTTTATCTTTCTTTCATTATTCTTTCTTTCGTTCTCTGTTCTTCTCTCGCTCTATTGGTTTTGTTCTCTTTTGTTGTTGTTGCTGTTGTTGTTGTTTCTGATTTGTAATTGTTTTCTCCAAGCCTGGAGTGATACTTGATCACTATAAGTGTATCTCTCGAATAGTATATTTTTAGTCCAACTGCTTACCGTCAAAGCATATTACATTATCTGGATTGTTTTGGTTTTTTTTTTTTTCTTTTTTTTTTCAACGGTGTAATTTGTATGTTTACATCAGCTGTCGCAGCTGTTCGTTCTCATTATGTGTGTATATTTTGCGTGGGGTTATACAATGTGTCAATTAAATCTCCATATATGATAGATGGAGAGACTCAAGCCATCGATTATATTTTGACAATAGAATTGAAGTACTCTGAAACCTAAATATAGAAATTAATTTATAGTTTGCAAGATTGCGGAACACCAGTTGCACTATTAAAACAAGCGGTATCTTCGATTTAAAAACAAGTGTCGGACAATGAATAAACAAATTGAATCAGCTGAAGAATCGCAAACAGATGTTGTATTGAGAAATGTATACTCTCTTCCAGAAAACAACATACAGATGTAATCGAAATCGTCTTAGACGGACATTAAATAGATGTTATACCGAGAGGGGAGCTACTGGCACAACAAACTGGCAAATCGGCAGCAAACTTAACGGCTATTTCGCTGCACTAACTGTAAGTTTATAAAAGGAATGTTTGATAGCAAAATACCAGGGTCGCGAACTTAAAAAAAAAAAAAACAGATATAAAAAGGGATTTTTGCAGCGGACACAGTCAGAAAGTGGCCCTGGAGTGGAAAACCCCGACTTCTAGCCTTCTTGGAAAATGGTTAGAATATTTTGAAGGTTCTG
The DNA here is from genome assembly GCA_039654565.1 of Peronia peronii. Classification (NCBI taxonomy): domain Eukaryota; kingdom Metazoa; phylum Mollusca; class Gastropoda; order Systellommatophora; family Onchidiidae; genus Peronia; species Peronia peronii. Next base: position 2,316,763 of record JBCEWB010000015.1, on the reverse strand, counting down.
TGTGAATATTATTGACAATACTTGCATTAAAATCTGAAATTAATGATACTATAAGCTTTATAATGTCAAATACAAAAACATGGAACAGCTTATCTCTGAACGAGAATATCAAAATGATGGAAGTCGATACGCCAGAATGCAGTACGGCACTTATGGTATTGTAACTGTTATTTGCCTATAAATTTCATGTATGAAAGTGCATTGTTTTATATATTGATAGAAAGAATTCCGTCCATTCTTTCCAAGACAGTGTAAGACGTATAGGGAGGAAAGGTAACAGAGACACTAATGAGTTAATGCAATAGAGAAAATAGATGTGAGGGTACGAGATAGGACACACACCAAGTCCTGTCATTTTACATTAGTTTGCACAAGATTGGATTATCACATGCCGCCCCGAGGGGTAATTGCTACAGAGGTGAACATAAGGAAGATCGGAAGATGGGGATGGAAGGGGGGAGGGATGAGCATGGGTGGGAAAGGGGCGGGATACATTGTATGCTTGTCAAAGAAAATGATATCAAAAATGAAGGGGAAGTAGACAAAAATATCATATAGGGAAAAATCATTTAAAACCGTCAGAATAATTATTATTACTATTCGTATTAAGCTTACTGTCATCATCATTTTCATTGCTATCATGATTTAGGTTCGAATGTATTCGAGTGGAGTCTTGGTTCAGGAGAAGGAAGATGCCGTCAAATCAAGACGAGGGTGTCAATATACAAGTGATAGAAGAAAATGTAGACTGAGAAGAACCAGCTGAAAGGGTCGAGATGGAAACACCGGGAAGGATCTTGTAAACTCCAGACTGTTGTTTTAGGAGTGAGGGGTCTATTGTGAAACGCGGGTTAAACTAGCCATCTGGGGCCCATCAAAACTTTTAAAACAAACCATGATCTTTACGGTCGCATTATTCCGAATCAAATTTTTTACTGGATTTCAACATATCGAAGCACAAGTGGCCGAGAGAACCGCACTATGTTCGTTCTTTGATCTTTACTAATTGTTTTTCTCATGTACAATATTCATGATTTTTTGATTCTTCAAACTTACAAAGATTTTGTATTCGATTCATTTACACCACATCGGGCAGTAAAGATGTTAAAAAGATGAATACACAAATATTCATTTAAAAAAAAAAAAGAAGAAGAAGAATTCGTTTATTTATTAGAGCAGTCTCTCAAGCAGTCGTTGAAATATGCAGAACATTTTTTGCTGCTGATGATGATGACGGAGAGATAGTGCAATGTTATTAGCTGTGGCAACTGGTTAATTTATGGTGCCAATATATCAACAAAGCCAAGAAATGAAAGACGTTAGCAACATCAAGACGCATTATGAAATAAATGATTCTGGTCTTTGTCTCCCAACTCTATTATGCTGGAAAATAGATTCAGCAAGTGCCAAAATTCTTTGCTTTATAGTTCAAACTCTTGGCAATCGAAACAATAGAGAGAATGAACAAGAGAAAGCTGATGATGATGGTGGTAATACCAGAGCCATGCAGACTCTTAAAATTTGACGCTATGGATGTTTTCATCATTTTTTTTCCTCCAGATTTGTTGCTTGTTTATTTTAATCTGTTTAGTAAATTATCAGTTGACTGTGTATATCATCCATTTCAAGAGATTTTTTAAATATAATGATGACGAAGAACCAACGGGGCTCGCAAATTTGACCGGTGCCATCAATGTATTCTATTTTTAACTTGTCAGTTCTCCAGATTGTTGTTTGTTTATTTTAATGTGTTAAGTAATATATTGGTTGGCAGACTGTGTTTTAAAATTCAAGCCACTTCTAAACAATGACAAAGATGATGACGATGATGATCACCAAGAAACCTCAGCAGATTCCGCTGTCTGCCTTGCCTGGCTGTCATTCAGACCATGGAACATAAAATTTAAGGAATATGCCAATAAAACACAACATAGATACGGGCTGCAGATTCTCAAACACATTAAAGCTTCTATGAGTGACAGACAAACCGGTCCCTGCCCCTGCCCTCGCTCCTGCCCCCCCCCCCGCCCCCACACCTCCTCCCCAGCAATGCTGTCTCACCAACGCTCACATGCTTTGACAAAAACGCCTTTATTATTTTTGTTGTTGTTTAGCATTTTCCCGCCTATTCAGGTAGATATAACTTTTCCCCAATATTAACTTTTGAAAGTCAAAATACAGATGTGGAATGTTAAGATTCCCATGAGCATTGTAACATTCATGCCTAAGAAATGATAGTTTATGTTTTACGATGATGTGATGAGTATCATCTCACTACATTCAGTGCTATTTGGAAAGCAAGTCTAATGCATAGTATGATGAGTGAGTCCTTGGAGCTGATCGGCACCTTGGCATTTGTAGAGTTAAAAGATATCAGTTCATTTTCTAAAAAAAATGTATTGTTTGTTTTTGTTTTGTTTTGTTTTGTTTTGCTCACTGCTGCATTTCCCGAAACAGAACATTTCTAAGAAAAAGACGTTCTCTGGCAGTGCGGTAGAACAGTTCAAATTGGCCATGATCCCCTTGCCTGTCGACATATGTGCAGTCACGGTATCACAGTGGAGTGTTTGGTGTAGATATGCACGGTTGCCCCCCGTCACTTGCTTACCGCGCCTGCAATGTTTGACTTAAACACCGTGGATTAAGAAGCCGTTAATCCCCCCATTGTGCTATGCGGGCCCCAGAACTATATAACCTTAATCCCGTATATGAGAGGCCTCGAAGAGAAGGGATTGAGAAGGAAAAAGAGAGTGGGCAGGGTCGGAGCGTGATTTTTCTACAGGGGATTTATTTATAGAATATAGAGATTTTTTTTCTAGGAGGCCAGTGAGGAGAAGATAGTAGCCATACTTTGTATGCCTAAAACACTGCTGTTGAAAGCGCTGATATGCTGTGATCAGGTGTATTTGCTACGATTACGACATGCCTCTCTCTTTCTCTTTCTCCCTCTCACTACCCTCTCTCTCTCTCTGTATTTTTCTCTGTACTCTCTCTCCCTGGTACTCTCTGCCTCTGTCTCATTGTCTGCCCCGCCTCTCTCTCTCTTTTTCTTTCTCTCTCTCTCTCTCTGCCTTTCTTTCTGTACATCTCTCTGCATCTATTTCTATTTCCTTTGTCTTTCTCTCACTCTCTGCCTCTCTCTCATCTCAACTCTTTTTTTTCCCTCTCGATTTTTTTAGAAACGTTTGCTCTACCATGTATAGGGGCGGGGAGGGGGGAGGGGAGCATTCACTAGAAGTAAAAGCACCATTTGTAGCATACAAGGAGAAATCGATGTGCAGAAGAGACAGGAAAGGACTTAGTATCTGATTAAACATTGTAAGTGTATTGAATTGCCTAGACTCAATCGCAAGGCAGAAATCATGTAGTATGTTCAGCTTTAATCTTGCAAATAGGCATTAAGGCGAAAATGATATCATTATTTGATTTAAAATCAAACAACAAGAACATTGAAGTGATACTGTTCATTATAAAGCTCATGAAAAATGTATACAATCATTAACTTAATGGATTACTGAAAATATATAAGCCATTTGAAGTAGGATAACAAATTATATAAATATTGTATCCGGGCAAGACATGCCCCTTTGTTTACATGATTCAATTACTAGATTAAGCTGGTAGTTTTATTCATAACAGCTAAATTATTGTAGTGACCTGCTTTGTCACAGCAAGCAAACGTTGACATACGAGCCAGTTTAAGCTCATCGGATCGACCTGCCTAATTTGATCTGGAAGGAAACAGTCTGTTTTCGGGGATTATCGGCCAGTCAATCTGTGTACAGCCGCAAATAAACAAAGTGTCAAACCAAAATTTGCCTTCAGAGTATCTGACAAATCAGATCGTGATCGGTCAAGCATGGCAGTTTTGAACAGACCTTTAACTATTCCTTTCTGTGTGTCTTTGTGCTTGTTTTGTTCAATGTTTCTTCGTTTGGTTTTGTTTGAGTTTGGTGATTATATGACTTCTTTAAATTGAAAAAAAAATACATTATTTATCTGTTTTGTTTGTGTTGGGATTTGACGACGCACCAGCACGATTACGGATATATTGTGCCTAGCACGGTACGATTGTGATAGAACCATGTCTCCATATCTCCTCCTCCTCCTCCTCCCCCCCCCCCCCCTCACCTTTTCAAAAAAAAAAATCAGAGAAAAAAAAAGAGAGAAAGAGAGGAAGTAACAACACAGAGAGAGAGAAAAAGAAAGAGAGAAACTGGAGAACAAAAGCTGAACATCTGTAACTGAAATCGGAAATGCTTCTCTTTATTTGTAGTTAGGATGAACAAGAAATGGGAATTAAGACATTAGTAATATTTGATAATGAAAAATGGGCTTAATTTAGCGTAAACATGCATATGAGACTGGCACAATAACATAATATATATATGATTGATTGTTATAACTCAACACAGTGATTGTAGCAAATTCAAGCTATGAAAGATACGATGACAAGAATGTCTATTGCAGTGAGGATACGAATGGGGATGATGAGTGAATTATTGAAGGATTTTCGCCCCTCTGTCTTATCTGCTCACCCTGAGCCAGCAGCATGTGGCAGATCTTTCAGCGTCTCGTCAGTTTGGCAAGCACCTCTCTTTTCACATCATACTGAACTAACGTACTTTGGTACAAGGCTTTCTCTGTGAGAACTCCAGTTTTGAGAAAATCACCATCTTTATTTTGTATGTTTATCACTAAAAGTGTCAGAATAAATTACTGCTGGTGTATTGGTATCTTTATTCATTTTCCAAAAGTGAGAAATTTAAGTCTACAAGACAATATACTCCGAGGATTGTCTTACTGTAATAATAATATTGTACCACTTGGACAGGAATTCTAGTTCAAATTGTAATAAGCCGTGAAGAGATTGCCTCCCTGACACTTGTAGGGTTAAACAAATACTGAATTAAGTGCAGTTGTTACAGAATGATCCGATGCAGTAGATTTCTTTTGATATCGTAGTAAGTTTTTTATTTGGATAGATGGAGGATTATTTATGCTAGGATCTTGGAAAGGAGCGTTTTGTCAAAATACGTAAGAGAAGTCAGCATTGTGAGTGAGTTACGCGTGCCTGTGTGCTTAGAGTTAGCATTAGCCTGGTCCCGCTGTTGTGAGTGAGTATTTAAGCTGGATCTATGTGTTACGTTGAGGCTGTATTCATTTTGTGAGCACCTGTCTTCCCCGCATTAGAAATGTCACAGAGCAAGAGAACATGGTAATTCCCCAAACCCTTGAAAACCAAGGCACGTCATCGAGTGTCTTAACCTTTTAGGAACCAAGAAATACTTGGAGATTTATGATGTTTTAAAACCAAATATCCAAACTTGCACAACTTCGCTGAGTGACGAAGACATTTTTTAAAGAAATGCTCAAGTCCTGAAATTTTCAGCTTTGCTTTGTTGTTGTTGTTGTTGTTGTTGTTGTTGTTGTTGTTGTTGTTGTTGTTGTTGTTGTTGTTGTTGTTGTTGTTGTTGTGCAGACAAGTAGACTCGTGTGGTTCCAAGTGTATGCCATCATGAATTGCTTTTTGAAATAGAATTATGTCATGCCTGGAGCACTGGACTTTGGAGTGTTAAGCTCTGAAATTTCCAGCAAACTTCAGCATTCAAAATTGAATGCCAGAGCCTTCTGAGGCAGGTAATGAAGCTGTTACTTGCTACGTTTTAGCACAGAGTGTCTCTGACAGTTCTCCTGTTGAAAAAGATGAACGTTTAGGCTTCAATTTTCTGTGCAGCTCAACATCTGCTACAGTCATGTAATTAGAAACTGTGAAAAGTGAAAAGGAAACAGTTAAATTAGGAACATTCCTGCTTAAGTTGGCTGTCAAAATATCTGCCCAAATAGCTCCCCTAATATTTTTTTAAGTATCTTTTGGACAATCATGAAGATAATAAATAAACAGACCTGAAGAGGACATAAGATTTTATAATTAGCTTCCTTTAATAATAATCCTACTTTGAACTTTAATTTATTCATTTATTTTTTTAATTTTTATTTTATTTTATTTTTTATTTGGTTGTTGCATTTTAAGCTTTATTTATTTTATTTTATTTATTTTATGTGTTTGCAGTTATTGTTTTTGTTGTTTTTTCCTCTAGCTGTTTCTGTCATGCATGTGGTTGCGGTTATTATTGTTATCGTTGTTGTTGATGTTTTGAGAGATTTTTTTTTTTTTTAATGAATCTTGATAGAAACGCACGTAAACTAAATTAGGTTGCTTAAAATCTCTGTATATCATAATTTGTTTACACGTATTCAGTTAAGCGTAGTCAAAACTGAAGGACAGATACGCTAATAGAGGCTCCGACAAAATATTAGTGGAAACTGCTCTGAACTGAGACAGTTTAAAGAATGAAAAAAAAAGAAAGAAAGAAGGAAAGAAAAAGGAAGAAAGGGAGAATGAATGATTGAGCAAAAACAAAGAGAGAAAAAAATAAAGAAAAGAAATGTATCCATTAAACAATATTTTATTGAACTCAGGTCACTACTCTGTGTTCGTAGCATAATTTTATTTCATGTACCCTAAAATTGATGTTTATATTTCAATAAAATAGAAGATCGTTGAAATCTGATTTACTACATAGTGCTATTAATCCATTTTCTTTAATTCTTATCCAACCCCCGCCAATTTTGATTCATTACACTTAGTACTTCGGTATTGTCACTGTTGCATAATATTATTGTTATATCATTCTGCAAATTATACATGTATATTATCTGCGTATTGTCTAACTGTGGAACATGCAATTGTCTGTCTACACGACCACACGCATAGCGTGGACAGGCCTACGTTTGATTATTTGCAGAGTTAAAAAAGAAGCGAAGGAGGGGGGCCAAAATAAAAAACGATAGGGTGCGGGGGGGGGGGTGGAGGGGGGACGGGGGGGAGGGGCGCAGATTAATATTCGCGACGAGATTTATCATTTATCGTGCCGCCTTACAACAATACAGACTGAATTCATGGTGTCTGTAAGTCTTATTATGTTTGGATTATCTGCTCACGGTAATCTCATGCCGGCGCTTCGTGCGAAAACAAAAGCTTGCGATATGGGCTCCCCAGTGAAAACAACGATACATGGCCGTGGCCGACAAATTCGCGTGCTTACTGTCAAAATATTTGGAGTCGTGGCAAAGGACAATTCTAACACTTTGATAAAACGCCTTTTTTGTACACTTTAAATCTGGTTATTTCTGCAGCTGTATGCTGTATCTCTTTAAATTTAGCTGTTCATAATATTAAAAGACAGATTAATGCCTCATTTACAATTCTCTAGAAAATGTCGCTTAGTTGCAGATATATGTTTAACACTAGAAATGTCAAGGTTTGAATTATGCTAAACGACAGTCACTATAAGTGGCATAATGAACGATGTTCCAAGTAACACTGGCAACGTAATGCTGTAACAAAGTACTACTTATCTTATTGATTGCCACTGGGCTACACTGTCCTTTTCTGTAAGCTTGCATGAACAAAATTAATGTTATTATAGGTACTTCGGTCGGTATTCCAATAATTTCTTTGGACACTTTCGGGGTTAAAACAGAAATCATATTTCTTCGAACCAGCGTTATGGGGACAAAGGGTTTTGTCCGCGTACGCCGCCACAGTTGTTATGTTTGTGGGCCATGGCGGGAAGATATCTGTCAGTGGTGGTGATATGGATGTGTTGGACACTTACTGAGTGTGTGGAGTGGGACCAAGGCTGCATGATTTATGCAATATGGATTTGAAAACCAGTAACGAAAAAATGAAAAGAAAAAAAAAAACAATAAACGACCGAAAACAAACATGAATGTTTCAATTGGGAATAAACATTAATTTTGTCGGTGAGGGTTTAAAAAAAAAAAAAAAGAGGCACAGAGACCCACAACGAGAGAGAGAAAGACAGTGTGTAAGAGGAAGAATCAGAGATAAAGTTATTATTATGGTTTGTTTTGCATGAAAACCACGAAAAAAGAAATTCATCAAAAGTGCCTTTTCACAATAAGTGCTACCCCGTTCCATATAACATTTTATTTTAAATCCTCATCGTTGCTTAATATACTTTTGTGAAGTTTATCTCGAAATTCCTGCATATCTTTCGATAATGTTACATCTGTTGATTAAATTATAATACACACACACATGCGCGCGCGCGCGCACGCAAAAGAAGAAACCCATGCTCTGTTTCCAGGAGTGCTAGAGGAACATAAGTGTCTGAATTAATATCCGGGATGTTTTTCTTCCTAATAGCTGGGTTCTATTTACAATGTCTGGTTTGCCCGTGAAAACTAAGTGCAGTTGTCACTTTTGATGCCATTTTGTCATTGTCCTATCTAACAGTTTATTTTCCTCTTATTTTGTTGTTTAAATTATTACAGATCCAGTTAACAAGAGATTTACAATGTCAGAGTTTTTGCTTTTGTGCATTTGTTTAATTTTTACATTTATAACTTTCGATTTTCTTTTTTCTGTCAATAGATGTCCACGGTCAAACTGGTGAATCAGGAAAGTGAAGAAAGATATTGGCCACAATAACCAGGACCAGCCCTTCAGATTTTAGTGGACAGTGCGTTCCTTGCCTTGACCATAACACTCACGACAACTATCAGGCTGAGGGCGACACGAGCAGCTCGGGACATCTACGCCGCCCATTCAGCCACAGTGAGGCCCCAGAACGCCTGCAAACCTGTCTTCCCGCCCCAAGACGCTGCCACCTTCATCTTCTTCGGTGATGCCCCCAGGGGTAGAATGAGGACAGTGTTGGTAATCATGACTGGAATCGGATTCACTTTGGGCGTCGTCTTCGGCTTGCTGCTGCAGCTGCCCATCGACAACACTCTGCCGGCGGACTCTGCCGCTCCTATTGACCAGCGCGTTGCCGATGACTCGACATTCCGGTCTAGAAGGAGCCTGAGCGAAGCAGAAGAAAAACTGCAGCTTCAACAACAGCAGCAGTTGCAGGCACAGCACCACTTGGGCAACTCGGCCAGGGCCTCCAACGACGAATTAGTACCGCTCGACAGAGCACTCAACGGGAAAGTTTCTCAAGCGGTGGAGAAACAAAAAATAGCAGCGGCCGAGTCTAATCCGCTAATCGGGTCTGAGCGGGGTGTGCGCCGGCCAAACAATGAGCAGATTTATGTCCCCCGCGAGGCTTTCCAACGGTCAGCCAACATGGCGAAGGAAAACAGAGCCGGCAAACAAGGCTTGGCACAGACTATAACCCTAGGCCCTGCAGGCAGATTCCAGGCTGACCACTCGGCTAAGCTGGCCCTTGAGAGATCCCTGAATGAGGATCCTAGTCGTAATCGCGATATTAAATCCGAAAACAATCGCTCTAAAGAAGGTTCTAAGGTCGTCACGCTCGGACGGAGCGCAGGAAAGAATATTGACAGTGTGAAAGGTAAAGTAGAGTCATCGCCCCTAATTTGGAACACACATTCCGCCGAAGATGCCTCGTACATGGCTAGTGTTGTCAGTGGCGTGAACTGGACGCCACAGTTAGAAAATTCCTGTCCAAAGCCATTTCATTCCGAGGGAACGGAGGCCTGGAGACGGTTAGCACAGGGTATAGATGTGGTGAAAATGGAGGACGGCTGTGGGAGGATGCAGAACAGATTGGTTACGTTCAGAGACGCTTCCAAGGCTTGTGCCCGCTATCGCCTGAACACAGACCAGATCCAGGGAGAAATCTTCTCCTACTATTTAGCTCGTTTACTCAATATATCCAACATCCCACCCACGGTGCTAGTCCAGGTGGACGCTCTTGCCCCAAAGTGGAGAACAGTACATCTGCAGCTTTCTCTAGCTCAATGGGCAGATTCCAAACTGGTGGTTCTAACACAACATATAGACGGGCTGTCTCCGGCCCACATTCCAGAAGAATTTCGAGAGGAGGGGCGTAGACTTGAGCCGACCCTGGCAGGCCTGGGGTCCAAGTCTCATGCTGAGTTGTGTGAACTAGTACAGTGGTCAGATCTGATCATCTTCGACTATCTGACCGCGAATCTCGATCGTGTCATCAACAACATGTTTAACCGTCAGTGGAACGATCAGATGATGAGTAGCCCTGCCCACAATCTCGAGCAGCTGTCCGATGGCAGTCTTGTCTTTTTGGACAACGAGTCTGGGTTATTCCATGGTTACAGGCTTTTGGATAAATACTCCGGGTTTCACCACTCATTGCTCAATGCCCTGTGTGTCTTCAGACCAAGCACCGCCGATGCAGTGAAAAGACTTCATGACTCTTCAAATATAGGAGCTGAGCTTCATGCTCTGTTCTCTGCAAATGAGGCTTTGCATAAACAAATAGCTGCCATTCCAGAGAAGAATTTGAAAATTCTTCAGCATAGACTCGCCGATGTGTACGAGCAAATAGTCAGATGTGAAAAACTCTTCAACAGATAGTACTGGCTGTGCTCACCATGTTAATTGTTGTTTGAAGTTGTGGTTGTTTTTCCTTTATGTTTTTTAATTATTACTGTTCTCTGTTTGTTATCCATGAACAGAAATTCTTATATCGAATATAACTGCCTGCACGAGAATGTGGTTTGCATGGTTGGTTTGTTAATTAATTTTTTTTTTCTAAACTTGTTGCTGTTATTTTTGTACCAAGAATCATTTATCAACATACGTGAGCGATATGGTATGTATCCATGAAGTATATATGTCTGGGTGCATTTTCATGAACACAGAATGAGAGAGAGATACAGAAAGAGAATATACGAGTAGAACTTTAGATAGTCTGGTACCCAGTGTTTGTTTCCCATGCAGTTGTTCATATGTCAGAAGATGTGGACAGGATTTACTCAGTAAGACCCATCACCACGAGGGACAAAGTGGGCGGACGGTTATAATTATATCAAAATTAAAAACAGCGATGATCGAATGATCACCTCACATCTCGTAGTTCATCTATTCTTAGCTTTCAGTCTCCTCAAGTAACTTAAAAATATGTGATAGATTCTTTATCTCGTACAGTATCTCATAAAATTTTAAAACGTATTATATTTGACAGAACGTATAGTTTTATCACCCAGAAGGCATAGGTGGAACTTGTTACAGTGGTTGTGTCCATTTTTCCTTCACACACATCCAGGTATTGATAACGCATAGGGATGAACGTAATATTTCAAAGTGAAAGCCAGGACCTTTAACGCCGTTAATTTCATGTATATTTCATTAGCAGAATCAGACTTAAATAAATCTTCATCCTGTCTCGTTAGTGTTAGAATTAATGTTTTATGTCAACTGTCGAGGGCTAGACTTCTGAAATTTTACTTTTGCGTTCCCGAATACGGTTTACAGGGGCTAAATCCCACGAGCTGATATCATTTCTCATAACTGGATAATGTAATCTCATCCTGGCGGACAGAGGATTAAATAGATGTTCCACATGGGGATCGGAAACTTACTGCACTTTCATTAATCCTTGCCAGACAAAGAGTTAACTATCAGAGAAATCCTCCAACGTTTTTTCTTGTTACTTTCCTTTCCCTCCACTTCCCCTCTTGTTTTCTTCTTTCTTTCTTCTTCTCCTTTTTTTTTTTTTTTTACAAGTTCCAGGGTCACTCTCCTAACCCCTGCCTCGGGATACCCGACCCTCGCCACAGATGGTTTCACTTAAACTCGATTTGGCCTCGACATTCTGTGGCAGTTCGCGCGTGCTGTGAGCCCTGTACCCCCATGTCCTCCCTCCTATCGAGTTACAGCTCAGTTAGTGAGCGCATTCTTTCTGGTGTCCCGATCTGCTTTAAGTATTTTAACCACAAGCCAATGTCTGGGTAGATCACAGCTGTGAAAAGGCATTGCTTTCTTAATGGTAAATCCATCTAATTTAACCGCTTTTGTTTTGTCTGTGTCTCAGTTCATGAGGAGAATCCCAGGAGATGAGATATGAAAATAAAGAGACATGAAAGAAAGTCAGAAAAACATCCAAGGAAACAAAATTTGAGAAAAAGTATTGTAAGAGAATATAAATGTTAGGGTATTATTCGCCAATTCTGTGGCTGCTCCAATTTTTTTTTTTTAACAAATAACTCGTGCTCAAGTTTTTCAAATGCCATGGTCATACCATAACTACCTTGCTCTTCTTGCGCTAAGCAGGCCTACTGGAATCTAAACCCTCAACGTGAAAGCATGAAACTGTTGATCTACATCGGACCGCACGGTAAACCGCATGTTTACACATATCTTTTTTTGATAACTCCCCTTTGCAATCTTTCATTCTTTGAATGTCTTAAGTATAATTGCATCTTTTGACATACCTTTTAGTTTGGAAACGCAGGCTATTCTACCGTGATCGAGCTGAATCGCCGTTATATCCAAACCCAAACAAACTTTTATCGTTTTACGAATATTACTCCACTAATTCCACATTCCACTGTCAAGTGCCGATGACACCAGCATAAATATTATTTTAAGAAAATAATGTGCTCCATAGCTCTCATTAGCTTTCCACTCTTACCACCAACGTCAGTTCTATTATCAATATTATCATCAATACCACCAATATCATTGCTAACAACACCGACTGCCGACTATCACCCTGAACAACACATACACCGACGCTAACATGACTATAACTCCTGTCAACATCACCATCAGTGCATGTGCTACCAACACTATTGCTAGTAACACTAACTATATGTACCACTATCATTATCACCACTACCACCATCACTTTGTAGAAGTGTCTTAAACACACACACACACACACACACACAAAGACCGTCAACCACTACCACCATCACTATCACTAGCACCACCATTCATACCAGCAACACGATCATATCCTTGTCAGCACCAATAATTAACATCATAGCCAACAACATCCACATAACCAATATCACCATATCATAGCCAACACTGCCACCAATCTTATCACCAACACTGCCACTACTGCAGGCAACATCATCATCAGTACCACCAACACTATTGCCAATAGCAGCCACTGCCACCATCACATCAACACCACCAGCACCACACTCATTACCATAACTATCACCTATGTCAGGACACTGTCCCGAGAGAGTCTAACATTTACATGTCAAAATAAACACTTCCACTCCTTTACTTGCCTGTTCATAGTGTTTATTATAATTATTTTTATAACTATTATTATTATTTTTATGCAGCTTTTTAGTCCTAAGAAAGTAGGATTATCTCTGCATAAATCGACATACATGCCCGCCCAAATTTTGGTTAGAAGAAATATTGTGGGTAGAAATTTAGAATTTGGAAATTTTGCCCAGGCATCGGCGTCTCCGCCTACTCTTTATCTGATTTTTAACTGCCAAATGTTTCTTAACTTCTTACCTTTCTTAACTTGACGTACACACGGGACCTCCGAAATTTATTGTTTTTGAAAGAGACTACTCTACCCAAAACGTCAGGGGGCCGTTGAGTCACTAAAAAGAAAAAAAATGCATGTTTATAGGGTTATCAGCTTTCCTTATATCTCCTTGGTTCATGCTCCCTCCTCCCCTTCCATCCTCCCCTCTTCTATCACCCGTCCTCCCTTCTTCGTCTCCCCGTAGACATACACCTATTATGTATACGTAACAGTAGTATATTTGTGAGTTCTCTTGTCGGGCG
>JBCEWB010000015.1:2288798-2300166 GCA_039654565.1 Peronia peronii | reverse complement strand
GATTTGGAATTAAAAATACCTTATGTAATAAGGCAAGAAATTGAAATTGCTGCATGTAAGAAGTGAAACGATCATATTAACGGCACGCCTCACTTCTCTGATTGTTTTGTCTCTCACGTTCAGGTATCTGGCTGGGAAGTCTGGGCTTCATTGTCAAGCGTTCCAGGAACATCATCTCCTTCAGCCTCGCCAGAGCTCGGGCGGTTCTCGGCAGAAGCATAACTGTTTACCCTGCTGTTATTACTTTTGAATTACCTAACACTTATTCTGCTAGGAGAGGCTGGAAATTGCACCTTCAAAACGCTTATGTCAGGACTTCACAGGCCAAATGTTTTTCCCGGACCACATTTTTCTCGCCTTTGTTAGTGAGCAGGAAATTGATTCGACCGCCGCTTATCTTTTTCCTGACAAACGGTATATGCTTCCAGGAGTTTGAAAAAGTGAGGACCGGGGGAGAAAGGGGAGAGAGAGAGAGAGAAGAAAGAAAGGTGTTAGAAACAAGGGATGCTGCCACTGTTTAGACAGACCCGCACGGTAAATTCTCCAATTTATCCGGCATTTCATTCAGCTAATCTCCCAACAATTTATCTTGAAGCGGGTATGTGATGATTTCCGTGTCCAAGTGACATTTTTTTAACCTTTTTTTATACACATCAAATCCGATCACACAGAATAATCCTTCTTCACTCTCTCAGTCATGCTGTTCTTTGGGGCATCCTGTGATTTATCGTTAATCCATCAAAGAGTTTACTTTCGGTGCTGATGGCGCTTTGTGCTCTTGCATTTCAAATCTTTCAAAGCTTGATGAACATGTTAGTGATATAATGTCGAGCAGCCTAACCCCGCCCCTTCTCAACATTCCTTCAGCCTCCAGTCAAATCCCATAAAAGCTAAACGAGCATGTTTTCTGACCTAAGCCCGACACAGATTTGCTTTTCTCACAGCTTTTCTTACGAAGTAGGCGTAAATTTCATCTTTATTTTTTAGCATCTCACATAGAAGATTCATCATGCATTGCACTGACAACATTAACTTTTGTCCCGTAATGGATCATGCTTGAAGGCGAGCCATAAAACGCAATGCTTCACTGTCTATGTATTTTTATTCAGCCGTGATGAAAATGGTTTAGCAAGTACAAGCCTTTTAGTGGGGTCGACGTTTTAGCGCTGTTGAATAGAGCCAGCATACAGCGCCGGGATTTTTAACTGTTTTTCCATTGACAGCTTGGATCCACCTGGTGTTTCAGTCATTTAATTTGCCCGTCAGGCGGGTTTAGCTCCAGATCCAGATTTCTCTCACTGACTTCTCCCAGCTCCCAAATGAATTTGCTCGCTCAGATTACCGTGTTAAATCGTTGATTGCTTGACAGTTATACTACAGACTGACCACATGATGAGGCCAAGGTTAGAGATAGTCTCACAACAACGAGAAAATATCTGACGGAAATTACTGTGTCGAGATCATCTGGTTACTCTACCAGAAATTGAAAGACATTCTCCCCAGTTCTGATCAAAAGATGATCATGAATCGATTTAAATCATTTAAGAATTAGCCGTGAATATATCTTTAAGAAAATAATTTATTGATTTAACACAAAGCCAAGGCCATTAAACTGTGCGATAATGTGTAGTACTTATGGGGATGTAATTACATTCAGCTTCTATTTTGTTTTCTGTTTCTCTCTAACATTTCTTCATCCATTCTAATAAATCTAATTTAAGTTACAACAGAATGAAAAGTTCACTTTGGTCTATGTTAAAAAAAAATAATGGAATGTAGCTCAGAAATTCAGGGAAAAAAATAATTTAAAAAATTGGGAATTAATAAATACAATGAGTTACTAAAACAATAGAAAGTCCTACGTGTAGAAAGAGCCACGGAGTCCATAGAGGCCTATAAAACCCAGTCCATTACCATTGAGGTGTAGGTAAAAGGAAAAGCGCTCTGAAATACTCGAACATCTATCCTATCAACAAGACTCCTTTACGAGCCCTCAACAGTCCTTCATTCGGAGAAAACGATCCAAACATGCGGGTTTGATCTCGATTGAAGTGTTCGGCCTTACGACGGTAACAGACACCCAGTGTTTGGGTGAGGATATTGTGCTAGGCCCGCACGTGAAGGCAGCTCACAACTGTTTCCAGTTACCGCTGTGGGGGGAAGCGACGTGAGGGAATTAGCTGTAGATCACGCCAAAGCATAAAAATCGCGGCGAGCACTCTCTTTTCTTCACTCTTTACGTCTGCCTCGTCCTGTTTACCCTTAGAGCTTCCCTCTCCAGGGCCTCGTTATTATATTCACTAGAATAATGGGACACGTCTTTTGGAACAAATGCGAGAAAAGTGGGAGCCCTTTTAAAGTAAGACGCCAACTGTGCAGACTTTTCTCGAATGACAATTTCACGTGATGGCGCTCGTGATAACTGATCTGTTTCTTAGTTCCAATTTTGCCATTTTTGATTTATCACATCTGTTTTTACTTTCAGTAGTTTAACCTCCATATATCCACTGTGCCTATCTTTTCTTCCCCCCCCCCCCCTCCCCCCTCCGAAACTTTCATTACAGAATTATAGGAATTCTCATTGTCTCTCTTTTCGATGGATTCATTCTTATAGATCGACTTCAGTTTTTAGTCCATTTGGTTTCTCTTTCTCTCCTTTCTTTCTATGCCGCAGTCAGCGAAACTTAGACCGCCACATTGTCATTCTCACCCCCGAGTCATTCATGTATGATAAGCTTATGTTTCCTTTGCGCCTCCATAGTGAAATGACTTTAACATACCCTCCCTCTCATTCTCTGGAGTGGTTTTTCCACTGTACGATCGTGTCCCGGCGAGGAGAGCACGGCACGGGAGATGTGTTTTTAAAACAAAACATAAATGTGTTAACAGGGAGATGAATGCAGGAAACAGACTTTTCATCGCTCAAAACTTGTAATAAATTGTCAACAGCCATACGTCTGCGTCTCTGCAAAACGGGGCCCTCTTGTTTACAATGAAATAATTACACAGGCTTTTGATGTTCGCGCCGTGTTGGACGTTTCACGGATGGACTGCAAGACGATGGAGATGGGAGCACGGTATCTTTTACCGAGATGAATTCCGAGCGAGAACCCCTCGGTAATATAGTATCTTCTTTCCCGATGAATAGATAGAAAGAATGAGCTTGAGGTGGAAATAAATTAACACTAAATAAGAATAAAATCCAAGGAATAGGTATACGAGAATAATAAAAGTGTGTAGGACTTATGCCACCTTGCTTAAGCACTGCTGGAAATGTTTGGAGAAAGAAAATACTATATTGCTGAAAGAAAACAAAAGTGCCTGTTTCTGCGAAACGAATTCGCCTTGAAAACTCAGTTCCCCCATCTCTCATACTTTCATGGCATCAGGATAAATGATTTATGCTTCGGTTGACAGGGAAATATTTTTGCTCATTTGCTGGTTACGTAAAATCTCAATTTGTCTAGATGGGGTCTATCTATCCCGAAGTGCAGCTATTAGAGGTTTGTCCTGAGCGCTGATATTCATAATTGTGTCGTGGCGTGTCTGAGGCGCCAGTAATTGACACATTTCTCATTACAGCCTCTGTAAATTCTTTTTTTTTTTTTAACTGATGGAAAGAGTGTTAATTTTAAGACAGCGGGAGTTTTGTTTAAATTTTTTTGTTCTGCCTGTCTGCTTCTTGGGGTTAGAAGAAATATGAAATTGAAACATTTTTTGCAATAACTCATTCTTGAAATTCTTGACAAAGGATATGTTTTAATAACAAAAGAATATATAAAATTGATATGCATGAGCTGTTTATAAAAATATAATACTTTTTAAGTATTTCAAATTATGGTTTTCTTCCTCCCCCGCCCCCTCGCCCCCCCCCCTTTCCTTTTCTCCCCCTCTCCTCCTTTTTTTTATATTCTTGGAGCTCGGAACTAATTTTCCAACATAGATAATTATAATTTTTTTATACGTCTCTTTTTTATTTTGACATTATGCTAATTTTGTCCACAGCTCGATGCTTGATAATTCGACTGAAAATAATATGTGTAATTCTTACCAACTGTTACCCATTGGATATATTCAATATTTAGAGCCAATATTAAAGAGACCCTTTTGCAGTTTGCGTTACAATATTATTTGGTCAGGCTACTAAGCATATTATATTTCTCACAGATTGTTCTTTATGAGAGCATTCCAGATGCGAACATGTCAGTTCACCCCGAGGGCTGAAAGAAAGAGATCCTGTGTGAATCTGTAGCTGTAGACAGGATATTTTTCCAGTGCCAAAACTCGGAAGTGCCATTCCTCTTGAAGAAGAATCTGACTCGGAAAAAAGTCGTTTCGCTCCAGGCCTGAAAGATTACTCTTAGACTGAGGAGGAAATGTAAGGGTCTCATTGCAAGTATTTTTGGGTCTTAACAGCAGAGGGATAGAACGTGTTTCCTCTGGTGTTTGTTTGAACAGGAGAAAGTAACAATCTAGAGGTAGGGCCCTCCCCTCTTAAGAATGGCACCCTTTGTCTCACGAGCTGTTTGAGATACGGTGGTCTTCTGGCGAAACTCTTGCATTCATCAAAACAAGAATTTGTGGCGGGAAGCAAGGAGTTTGTTTACAGTGGCTTTCAAGCTCCCATGCTGTACCTTTCACTCCCCTGTAAACAAACCTGCACCATCGACCTTTCCTACCTTTCATCGTCCTCTCTCTGATGGCTTCCAGTCTCTGTCAAACACAGGAGGTAGCCATGTGACCATGCCAGGCACGACCACCATTGGCTGGCCGTCATTTCCTTTCATTCAGGTCGAGAAATAAAGATAATTAAACCCATTTTCCTACATTCCTTCCCTCTTCTCCCTATCTTTCGCTCCTCCTTCTCTTTACCTTCTCGATTTTCAATAGCTGTGGATCCTTTTTTTCATCTCTCTCTCTTTCTCTCTCTTTCTCTTACTCTCTCTTTGACATGGTGACACAATGCAACTTCCCGTGCGAAAAATGTCAGTTAATGATGACTTACAGAAGTTTTAATTTCAATGCCATGTACATATAATCTCTTATTTCAAAAACATTCAATTTTTTTTTTATATTCAAGTTTATGTTTGATTAAAACCGTGACACCTCTTTCGTTTTGTCCTTGCTTATCTGTCCCGACAGCATATCAGATTTTTTTCTTGAAGTGTATGATAGGCGTGGCTAGCTCGGGCAAAGGAAAATACGTAAAAGAAAATCCTGATCCACATTCCACTATAATAGTTTATTGTATTATAAGTTCTTGTCCCCTCTCCCCTCCACCACATTCCCTTTTGGTAACAATAATCAACACCAACTGTCATAGATGAAGACCCACCGCACTTGATAATGAACAGTTCATGCTTTTCCCTCTAAAATCCTTCGATGAGATTTAATCAACAGCATAATATCTTCTTTTGCTTCATCATGAAAACGATAGTAGGCCAAAGCTTTGGTTCTGAGGGAAAAATGACGTCAACTTGATTTTGTCAGGTGTGTGTAGATTTATTGCTTCAGTTCACAAATTCCTAGCCATGGAGCCATTGGCAAGCACGCTGTTAGAAAAGCCAGTCTCTGCTATCATGACAAACCATCAGAGATAGGGGAAGCTGTTGAGCTGCGGGTTTCTAGGGGTGGCCCTGGCACGTCAATGTTTTGTGTGTCCTATGAGCGTGCCCCGGACAGAATGATAACATTGAAGCCACAGCTCTGCCCGTCTTCACATGATGAAAGGCCGCATAAGCTTTTTATTCCGACTGGGTACATCCTCTGTTATAATGCGATGGGATCCCTCTCTGGTGATGACAAAATGCAACTTCTCGAGGTCATTTCTATAAAATCAATATTAACGTAGCCAAACGATTATAACAGAGTAACTTTTTTTTTTTAACTGACCCCTTCCAATTTTATAAGGCTTTACCTTGTACATTTCTCCCCCGTTTATCAGACGCTCTGGGGTAAGACACAAATGTCTTAGCAAGAAGCAGGGAATTGTAGGTTTTGTAGCGAGCATCGTGGGAACACCTGCTCCCAAACCAGAGCAGTAGAACATCCCACAGCGGAGACAAACCTTCAAACGTATTTATATCGGTTAATACGTGCGTCAAAATGAACTATCAGGCAAAACCATGCGTTCAATCAATACCACATGGGCTCGCTTACAATAGATTTGGTGTTCATCGTGAGGCGGGCACGCAAGATGTTATTTTATGACTTCCCTTGTAAAACCGTTCCCGCTCACGCAGACAGAGCTTACGCATTAGAGATAATTTCCTTTGTGGACATTAATTGCGTTTTGTTCATTAAACGAAACGGCACCTTGAGGAAAAGATTTGTCATCTCTTTGTAATTATCGTTGTCTGCATTTTAGTGTAAAATATAGGAGAGTGATTGCTATCATCAGTTGTGGAACTCATTTTTGGGGGGTGAATATTGTGCCTTTTGGTAAGAAGACGTTGTCATTTTATTTTGAAAGAATTTTGCACGCTAACTGAATTAACAATAATGAGACAAAAATTAGAAATAATATACATGGGTTCTGAAGCAATCTTGCCACTAACAAAATGTCTGAAATATCCTACCTTTTAAGATCGATATCCAGCGTGTCATCCAAGACACATAAATTCAGTTAGAAGCTGCCACAAGCAGCCAGAGATAACAGTGAAACAGACTGTCACACAGCCGAAAATATCTTTAGTCTTAAAACACTCACCAGAGATGGTCCGTTTTAGTGGACAGTATACTATAAATGTCACTATCAGGGAAGGTAGTGTGGGTGGCACATTTTGTTTAAGCCTTAGTCATGTTTAACTTTCAGTGGTTTTTCACCAAATGCGGCAAGAGAGTGCCTGGTACAGAAAGCTACAGAAAAGATAGATCTAGTAACTTTCTCCCTAGTGTTACCGCCAGCTGTTTTCGATCATGTCTTCATTTTTTTGCAGTTACTTCCTTTGCTGACAGCCATGACGCATAGCTGGCACGTTCTCATTGGTGGAGAAAATATAGCTAATCATATTCTCGTGTTCACTAATGCGCTTTCCATCTAGGCTGCATATTTATAGTAAACAAATATGTGAAGGCGGAAACGAATTTCCCAGCAATCACATTTTCATTGTCTATTGGGGTGAAAAATGAACCAGATGCAATAGAACACTTAGGCAAATAAAGAAAAGTAATTGAATGTGTAAGCCTAACTTTTAACAATATCTCCAGAGATTGTTATCATCAGCTTATCATACTGTGTTCTGTAATTATAAAACTGGGACGTCCCTGACATATTTATAATTTTCCTGTTTATATCTATTGTTTAAACATGTATGTCATGAAACTTCAGAGAGAAATTTTATGAGTATGCATGAGTACATGTTTCCACCTGAAATAATTTATTTTCTGCTCCAATCTTTAAAAAGAATATCATAATTTATGTCTGATAAACTGAAATATTTTTGTTCTCTTTCCTGTTGCGAACTTTACGTTTTTCAAACATCCCGGTCAACTGGCATTTGTTTGTTTATTGTTGTTGTTGTTCCCCAGACACGGCCGGAGAAGCGTATTTATTTCCACAAGCTGCGATATCGTGTATTAATGATATCAAACCCAAACTTATGCCAAGCGGAACTGCAGAATTAGCCCTCCACTCGAGGTTTATTTGTTCAGAGGTCCGCCAAGCCTATCTCTGGCCCACAGCTGTGCAGCCCATGTCGGCACCGCGGATTCCACAGCCGCAATGAAAATATTATAGACCCGGTTATAAAGAGCAGCTCTTGCTGTAATAAACACATATCTTGTGTTTGTGTGGCTTAGGTTAGGGACGGAGAGAAAGCGTCATTTTTACTATCTTTGCCGAGAAAGTCATGGCACAGGCTGGTCTTTCGCTCAACATACAGTGCACCTGGATCTTTACTCTATGCTTTTTTTACTTTTCATTTTATTTTTTGATTATTTGAAAATATCAAGTAATTATGTTCCCGTCATTTTTCTGCCACACCACTAACATTGTAAGGAGAATTTTTAAGCTTCCCTCTGTGTGTTTCACAAATACTTAAACTCATGAATAAAATTTGAAACAACAACAGCAACAATAACAAAAATAATTCCAATGGCATTGCCTGCATTATTTCTTGTCATCGTTGAATGCTGCCTTGCTGGATTTCCTTGAGTTTCAACTATAATAACTGGCAAGCACATGCGAGTATCGTGGTAGCTTTGAGACAACCCTCTGGTAGTTGATTCTATCCCATTTCCTTAGTGTAGAAATTGCTTTGAAATTGTGGGAGTCTCCATAGGTAAATGATGCTGATTAAAGATTTTTTTTTTTTTAAGTAATGTAATAATATATTTTTATCTGTCTGAATTTTTTTTTTTTAAAGAACTCGGTTGTTTCAGGAGAAACATGATTTTAAGTAATTTTGACATGATGTGAAAAGATTCTTAAACATCTTCATTCAATTTCTTGCCCCGTCCATGCCATTTTCCTTTTAGTAGCCACGCAACTGCAAACAATCTTCTTTTAAGCAGGGAAAATCAGATTTGTACTTGACATGTAAATGTTTTTTTTGCCACACAAAACGCTTTACTATAATATAACTTCTGTATAATGTGTCCACGTCATGGGAAAAACTTGTCCAGGAAACAGGTTTATGCGCTGCTATATGTGTGCTTAAACACTGAAAGAGAGAGTCTTTAATAACCTACAGACGGAAGGTTTAGGGTCGGAATAGGAAGTATGATTTTTCCCTCATTTTATAGACTTTGCCATATTATTGTTTGACTCATGCCTAAAGAAATACCGAACTAGAAGTTTAAATACATATTTTGGATATCAAGCGTCGACATGCTATGACAATCTTAAAGCTTAGTGAAGAACAAAAACAAGTTCAAGAAATATTTTAGGTGGAAATAGAGAAATTTTATGTTCCGACCGCCACTTCAATGTTAGGACAGTTGTTATTTATTGTATCATGTTCCGACTTTGCCTATTCATTGTGTCCCAATGTTTTCTTCTTCGTCTTCTTCTTCTTCTTGTTTTTCAAACAAAGTTATCCATGTTATATGAGAGAGCAAACTGTAGAACAACTAAGAACAATCTGGTTCAATTTATAACGGGCCAAATCTTATGCTGTTGGTGTTTTTTACCGCCCATCTAAAGAATGAGTGATTCTGTCCACATCTATTGCAGACCGATAATTCTTTCCCTTTCGTATTTTGTATTAGTTTTTATGTAACTTACACTTTGTTATGTAAAATCTTACACCAACTTTGTAATAACTATACCTTCCAAATGAGATTGTGAATGTCGTGGTTCATATAACATGCATATTATGAGCGGGGATAAGGGATGTTCAGTTTCTTTTCTCCTTGTTCTTCTTCTTTTTTTATAGATCTTTTTCTTTACTTTGGTATATTACATTATTATTGTTATTGTTCTTCTCTAAAGTCAAATAGGACAACGTTAATTTTCATGTGGCTTAAAGCAAGGAAAAGAGATGAAAATTTATAGAATGGAAAAAAGAAAGACATTTCAGATAGAATCTGAATGTTCTTGCCAGTTGGGCTCATTAAGAGAACGAAAGCAACGTGAATTTTGACAGACAGGCCCACTGTTACCAGTAGTTGCTAGGCTAAGATTAACGAGAACTTGTCTGGGGGAAAATGGCATAATTGGTAACTTCTAACTGGCCATCCTGATCAAATATCTGACTTGTCAGAAAGCTCCTGGCGTGATACTAACTCTATCCATTTCAAATAAATAAGTTAATACATAAATAAATAAATAGCTTTCTTACTTCGGCCTATTTGTTGTTGTTGTTGTTGTTGTTGTTGTTGTTGTTGTTGTTGTTGTTGTTGTTGTTGTTTTTATTTATTTATTTAAAGTGATTTTTTTATTTGTATGTTTGTTCGTTTGATTATTCTTTAAATCAGAAAAAAGTCTCAGTATTTTATTGGGAAAACGAAATTTTAATTCTTTTCGGGCGCAAATTATTTTTTTTTCATTTGGAGAGTGTTTTTAGGTCCATAGCTGTGTTATTATGGCAGTCATTGATACAATAATTTTATCTAGTGATGCCATGTTTATTCAGTGCCTGGCCGGTATGTTGAATACCTGACCATTCTTGCCCTCATGGTAGCCTGTGCAGAACATATGACATTGGTGTTGAACCATCTTCTATTTTTTGGTGCTTATTTTTGATGTTTTGCCTGTTGTATCGTGCCAGTCATGGGTGCCTCGTTAGATTCTCCTCATAGTCAATATTCGTTTATACGTGTATTACAGAAAGCGAGTGATGGTATTGCCAAGGTGTGATATGAAAAAGTGACTATAAAAGATAATTTGAATTGAAAGGCACAATAAATAAAATCTGACGTGCATTTTGGATGTAGAACATCACTCTGTATATGTAATGCAGTTTTATTTTATTTGTTTGAGTAAAAGCTTTGACTGAACTTAGTCCACTATATGACATTATGATGTTGACATTCTGTAGAAATGACTCATGTATTCTGGTCACATCACTGTCATGACTTTGGCAGGCCAAGGCTGCGCCATAACCCTAGTGTGCAGTTTTCTGATGACTTTTTAATTAAATGTTAAATCGACAAAGTGGCTTTGCAGTTTGCTGTCATTGTTAAGTCCTGTAATCCTTGCCTATTAAATTATCATCGTGAATTTGATTGTGATTGTACATTCCTGATTTCTAGTAGAATGTACTTTTGTCGTATTCAGTTGTATGTTCAAAATGATAAAGAATCAGCACCAATAATAAGTTGGAATTTTTTAATTTTCTTTTTTTTTTAATATATCCTTGATTCAGTGACAAACACGGGCCAACTTTGACTGGATTTTCAAGATCCACTCCAGGTTTTTGGCCTCTAAATCATATTAATTTGTAAGCTTTATTTTTCTTTTAATATTTGTTTTTTTTTTTGACAGATGACTGACATTTTAAGTCATATTTTTCTTAACACACCCAGTAACATAAGCTTTCGAAATGACTGTCGTGTAATGTTGAGCGTCGACTATTACAGTAAATATCAATCAACTTCGGTGTGAAAACCTGGCGTTTCTAATCTGAATCTCTTTTTGTTGACATTTATGAAAAAAAAATATTGGTATTCGCTGAACTATGGAGATCAAATTGACAGAAATGGATGCCTGTTCGGGGATGAAAAGTTTGGGTACATGACCTGTTGATGATTTTAGACAATGCGTCGCCCCAGAGTTGAATTATCCTAACTACAGCTGTTTTATCTTGTTTTTAGGACAATTGAATCCTGGGGCGACGAGTAGCCTTATTATTTTCTGCTAATGTCGTAGTTTTGTAACGTATCAAGTCACAGAATTAACATAGAATGTGCAGGTACAAATTTATTC
>JBCEWB010000015.1:2247380-2288066 GCA_039654565.1 Peronia peronii | reverse complement strand
CCCTATTTACATTTTATATATTTTCATTATTGCCCCGACGAAGAGCCAAGCGGGCTCGAAAATTTGGCTAGCGTTATTAATTTATTTTATTAGCTCAATTCTAAATTCTTCATATTGTTTTTCAACTTTTTTGGCGTATTTGATTAGTTGCTGGCGGACAGTCGTCTTAATTTTTAAGACATTTTTTGTAAAATGATTATTACTATTGTAACATCAATTATGTATTACTATTAACCAATAGAATTTATGCTCATCTTTGGTGGACTAAGCCGAGCCCTGAATTTTACAGAAGTTTGGAATGTTCAAAATTAACACTCACTCTTGGATAACGGTAAATTTTTCAACTGGCTGAGGCAAAAGTGAACTACTAATGTCACTCTGACCTTTTCATGATCCTCAATCAGTGTGTAGGGTCTGGGGTCCATGTTGGCGTTCATGAAGTCACCAAAGATGACTGGTTTCTGCACCACCACATCAGTAAAGGCAGTTTGGAAGTCCTGTTCCATCTTCTCCTTTAGCAGATTTTCAAACCAGTTGCGGTCTTCATCGTTGACCAGACGGTCTTGGAAGACACGACAGCTCTCGTGATACCAGAGTCTCAGGAGGTCGGTGATACTCTGAGAAGTAAACAAACATTTCATACAATAATGCTATAATCTATCGTTCACATCCGCACATAGATTTCATATTACATGTCGATGGTTAGGTCCAATTATATCCCTTGTAAGTCTCTGCTATCATGCCATTACATAGTGCGAGTTTACCAGCAGGAAACTATCATAACAATATAAAGGCATGATGCAAGAGGGTTTCCAAGGGATATTCAAGACAAAAATATAACTTGACCTAATGTTGTTTTGCAACTGTTGCTGTCGATATAAACAGATATAAATATATGTGCAGATAAAAACACTGTAATTGTGATCACCAGCATTATCACACTATCCACAAGGGTGTAGATATGTATCTGTACACATACATATGATAGTTCATTTGCCGATACACACATATGCACATACACACACATTCACAAACACACTGAGATTGCAATCAAATAAAAGGCAGCAAGGACATTTTAAACAAAAAAAAATAAATCCTAAATCACCCCTCACCATATTGTATCCTGTTCAATTCTTAGCTATTGTGTTCTGTCGTATCCTATCTTATCTCATCTTACCTTTTGTCTGTTCCTAAATCATATCTTGTCCCATCTTGGCCTATTACATCTTGTATTACCTTGATGTCCTATCACATCCTATTCTATCCTATCCTATTATATCCTATCCTATCCTATTATATCATATTATATCCTATCCTATTTTATCCTATCCTATCTGATCCTATGTTATCCTATCATATCCTTTCCTATCTTATCCTATCCTGTCCTATCCTATTCTATTCTACCCTATTATTTTCTATCCTATTTTCTTCTATATCCTATTGTATCCTATCCTATCCTATTTTATTATGTATTATTCTGTGCTATTCTATCTTATTCTATCATATTTTATTACATCTTATCCTTTCTTATCCCATTCTATCCTATCCCATCCATCATAGTATCTATTATCCTACCTTGATGTTTTCTGGCAGACACATGAGCATTCCCTGGAAGACCTTGGACAGATCTCTCAAGTTGAAGGTGTAGTGAGACTTGGCTGGGGTGGGCAGCAGTTGGTTCTGGATGGTGTTGTACATGGAGATACAGGTGGTCACCATCTGACTGCAGTACTCGGCCACTGATGGGCTTTGGGCTGGAGATAGACAGAAGGCACCATGTGAAACAGAGTTAATTTGACGAGGTAACATACAAAACAGTTTGTGTGTGTGTGACCATCTGAAGTGCGAGTGCAAGGCTGATCCACTGTAACTTTAGGTCAATGAGTAAATGAGCAAGAAGGCAGGTAGGTGACTAGATAAGAGGTAAGTAGGTAGGTAGGTAGGTAGGTAGGTAGGTAGGTAGGCAGATTGGTTGGTAGGTAGGTAGGTAGATGGGTAGATAGGTAAGTAGGTAGGTAGGGTACATTGGTAGGTAGATAAGGAGGGAGGGAAGGAGGTAGGTAAGCAGGCTAATAGGTAAGCAGGCAGGTAGGTAGGTAAGTAGGTAGGTATGAAGGTAGGTAAGTAGGTAGATATGTAGATAGGTAGGTAAGCAGGTAGGTGATAGGTAGGTAGGTAGTTAGGTCAGTAGGTAGGTAGCTAGACAGGTAGGTAGGCTGACAGTTCAACAGGTAGGTAGTTGATAGGGAGGAAGGAAAGTGAGTGAGTGAGTGAGTGCATGCCATGCGTATGCACACTGTTGTAAGATGTCCAAAAAGAATGTCAATGGATCCATGTCCAAATCGATAGATCAGATCAGTTTTCACTATGACACAGATACAAGGAAAAGAAAAACACATACATATCCAACTGTCCAGGATGGTGCTAAAGATCCTGCTCTTGCTGTCGTCTTCCATCTCAGTGAAGGCGAGGTAGTTGAAGTGGCGGAGAAGTCGAGCGGTGACAGGGTTACGTCCACCACCAGGCGGCCCCATGGCACACACAAAGTTCACATCCACCAGATTGCGGAAGTCACCTGAAATAAGCAAAAATGTTGAAAATAAAAGGAATTTCCTTTCGAGGACAAATGAAATTTAACATTATTTTTATCTTTATCTTTAAATATAAGGCAGTTTCTTTTGACCACGAATTAATTTTATTTTTATTGTTAGCAACAGAAATTATTTCTAAATCAAGACAGAAAGTCATTTGTCTATAACAAGTACAATTTAAGACAATGAGTATGATTCACAGAATTGGTTCAATCATTTTTTGCTTAGAGGCAAATCTGAGGATTCTGTAGCTGAGAGGGGTCTCTGAACTTAGAAGAAAAGAGGCAAACACAAATGAGCATAAGAGACTCTGACACTGTTAGGGATACCAAGAAGCATTTACCTTTCCTCCTCAGGAATATTCTGAGCTTTCTATCAGGATATCAACTGTTGTTTGAGAAGGGAAATGATCACTGAAATCATTTTCCAGTGGTTGAGATGGTGCTACTTATTTGATGATCAAACACTCCATTTCTTCCACAATAATTGTTCATGTGGTGTAATCTTTTACTTGATGATCAAATGATGTGTTTCTTGTTTAAATTATATCTGTCATATGCTCTTTTTATGTAACAATTAAACTGACTATATTTTCCATGATATCTGCTTGAGTGTCATTTTTCTTTTAATTGAATGGCCACATGTGCCGTCACGTGATCTAATGTTGAAGTTGCTAATTTTTCAGACCATCTCCTCTGTAACACCTCAATGGGAGTGTGAACTTGCCTATGAGTGACAACAACTCTGAGCAATAACTGGGCAGAGAAGGACTGGGAAAGAGACTGAACACGTCTAGATCCACATACAGATATACTTAGCCATAAAACTTAGTAACAGTTTGAGAAGCTGGCTAAGACAAGGAGAGGAGAAATATTTAAAGCCCTCATTCCATGCAGCTGAATAAGTCAAAATTTTAAATTCTATAACTCTAACTAATTTTCCACATATTAAGTTCTTCCTCCTTAAGAAAAAAAAAAAAAAAGAAGACGAAGAAGAACAAAAAATTATGAGAATGTGTTTCTTTTAAATGATTTTATTAATACTGTCATAATCGAGTTATTCTGAATGTTCCTCACTCACAAAGGACTACTGTTTGAACAGCTGAGACATTGATTCAGCGGCTGCAACTTGCTATGATTTGTACCTTTAAATCCAAACAATTATTAAAAATCAAGCTTATCCAACAGTAAAATAAAAGCTCCACAAGAAGACACATGCTGGTATCTTTAATGACAGATAAGCAGCACGTTTGCCTCTTCAGATTTGTGTCATTATCAACAATAATTGTTATACATAAACTAAGAATGAATCTATTCAGCTGTCACACTCCTCTTGATTTTAAATGAAAATTTCTCTCATAGCTAAAGGATGTTTTCAGGGAAGCTACTGAATGCTACTGATAGATGATACATACTTACAGTTTTCTTAATTTTCTCTCAAGAATGTTACATGTGAAGTTCCTTTACCAAATGTTATTTCCAGATTCTCAAAAAAAACTAAATTGTATTTATGATACTATTAGAGTGATAAGGTTTAAACTGCCTAGTAGGTGGCTGTCTTGTATGCTTCCCAGAAAGCTGATAACATCCTATGTGTCTCCATTGGGTCTAGCAAGGTAATAAAAGATTGTAAAGCACTTAGAGCTTGTACACTGTTAATGGAAAAGTGCTACATAAATGCTCTCTATTATTATTATTATTGTCGTTAGATGTCATCATGCCTGATCTTAACCAACTACTGTTTTCTGACATCTATGATGCTTAGACAAGAATGCTTGGACAAACTATTGCACTCTTTCATGCCAATGATAATTGCAGAGCTTCATCTTGGTTTCACAAAACCAGTGTATCATAGGAAAGTAGAATAATCACATGAATGATAACATCTACGAATGGTGGGACTGGTGACAACTGACACTCTCAGGGCAAACTGACCTATAGCTTTCCTGTCATACCAGCCCTTGAAGTCCATGTATTGACGAATCAGCTCAATGGGCGGCTGAGCTCCGTAGACCTCCAGCGCTGGCATGTTCAGATCATCAATGAAGAAGATGAAGTATTTGCCCAGAGGTGGCCCAAACACTCCCTTACGTCTAAAAGAGACAGGTTGCATGAAATAAACTATCAACAGAGAAATACCAAACAATAAAAGCTTCTCATTACAGCCAAAAACGTATAAAAAATTTAGAGGAAAAGATACTAATTTGTCACAGAAAACATGAAAAAAAACCAAACAAAAACGAAACAAAAACTGCAAATAATTCAAAAGTAATTGTTTCATCCCAGCAAATGTTGTTATAACAAAGATCTCTCTATAGATTATGAATGTATCATATGACATACTTTTCAGTCCAACCTAATCAGTCACATGCTAGCCACTAATGTGAAATAATTTTTTTAGCTATTTTCTCTTTTTTCATCGTTTGCAATTAGTCAATTTAAAATGTTGCCCTATTTTCTTTCTTTGAATCTGAAGACACTATTTAAAAAAAGAACAAATTAGTTCAGTGAAACAGTTTAACTATTAAGTAATTAAAAACAAATTAAAAAAAACATTACAAGAAAAGAAAAACAGTTAGAAATAAGAAAGAGGGGTTGGGATTTTAGAAATATAGATATGATGTGATGAATATTAGTGGATGCATATCTGCAGCATTAGTGCAGCTCTGACTACCTGTTTAACTACCTATCAACTTTTGAGTCTACCTGTGTCTACCTATCTACCTGCCCACTTATCTGTTCACCTATCTACCTGTGTGCTTACCTACCTATCTATCTACTTATTTATGCTTATCTAACTTATCTAACTATCAATGCAGCTTTTCACCCAAATCCAATAACACATCCTGACAGATTTTAATATTTAAGTCATCTTCTGAACTGTGAAATGTAATGCCCACCTCTTGTCCAGTTTTCCATCAATCAGATCCTGGGTTTGATTGGCGCTGGTTTTAGCCGAGAAGACAATGAAGTCTGGGACATATTCCTTGGGCATGTTGCGGGACAATTTGTCTGCGAGGGTCAGAGTCTTGCCTGTTCCAGTGGGGCCAATGCTGAGAACCTATATAAATAACGAAAGATCAAAGTAATGGTGTGTTGATGATGTAAAATTTTCAATAATTATGGCCTTATTGAGAGCACAGTATTGCTGCTCTATGACAACAGCTTCAGTCATTTCCAACATTCTTGAGCACAATTCATTTGATGACTTATGCATTATGATTCTCTAGAACCAACAAATGACCATCTGTATATCAAAGGACAAATTCATTTTATACGATCATGTAATTTCTTTAACCTTTTCACTGCTGAAATCCTGAAATTTGTTTTATCATTATCTTTATGTTCAAATCAGTGAAGTTTTTACAAACGTTGAAAGACAAATACTCAAACTGCTCCTGAGATATTGATTTGTCACTGAGCGAAAGCTGGAATTGGTGACAGTAGTCTTTTATACTCAAGACCAAGCTGGATTTCTGACAGTCTACTAGCTATAAATATGCCCAGTGCTTGGGCTTCAGCAATCGCAGTATTTTAACTCAAGAGCAAATCTGCTCAGAGGTAGTCTAGTCACTACTGACACATGTAAATCTGGGACCTGGGCGATGGTAGCATTTTATAGTCAAGAGTAGATTTGCTCACTGACAGCCAATGAGCTATAGTGATCATCAGTCAGAAGGACAGATAACTGAAAGTAGTTTATGGCCATGAGCAGAATTGTGCATGGACCACTTTGTACCTCTCTCCAAACCTTCAAAAATGTGTATGTGGTTCTGGCCTCTACTGCAGTAAATACTGTTACTCCACTGTAATAAAATATATTCATATCTTACTATATCTTTCACAAAAATAACTGATGAATGATCTACATAATGCTGTGTGGTTTTATTACATTTATAATATGTGTAACAGGTTGGTTGTCATGAAGATCAGTTATGATATAGGAATTAAACAATGACCTAAGTGACAACTCACTGTCTTTTTGTTGGTGGCCAACATTTCCAGGACCTTGGCATTGCGGATGGTGTCGATGGTCGGGACAATGATATCCGCATACTTAGTCTCTGGTGTCAGGCGGAACTCACCCAGTGAAATCATCCAGTTCTTCCACTGGACTTTCTGTAAGAAAAATAAGACATTTTGTTACAGGATCTATTGAGTTACCAAAGATGTCTAGATAGCAAACATTCTGCAGTCATGAAGTCTTGAGTAAAAATCAAATAAGTAGGAATTAAGAGGACATATTTTATTTCCAAACATTGTCTTTTTAAAATGGTATCCTCTTTTCTAGCTAATTCATTGTTGCTTAGATGAGACACAAGCCATCCACAAAGCCTAGGCATCAATGATGTCAGAAGCACTGCTTCAAAATTTTATCCATTTTCCTTTTCATAAAGAAAAACAGAAGAAGGAAATAAGTAACATGAGCTGGTGATGAAGACCTGCATGGCACTGTGACGGAACTAGCTGGAAGTCAATGCATATAATCAATCACAAATGAATAAGAATTTTCCCAAATGTCAAAAAAATGAATCTTGCAAAGGAAAGCAATACAAAGTCAGCTACAACAAACAAAACAAATTTTATGATCTAAATTAAATTAAATCTGCAATGACAAAATAAGAAATAACTGAATCATCTGCAAAAAAAAGCTTTAGAGATTGGAAAGCCAAGACGACATATAATACATATAATTTTGTCCACATTACATGAAAAATTCTGATAAGGTGACACTGACCTTTTTGACCTCGTCTTCCTCTTCATCCAGGCCTGGAGCAGCAGTACTGCAGATACCGGCATCGTCCAGCATGTAATCATAGACAAGTCCTTCCTCTGGGAACATCAGGGTGATCTGGTGGCAAAGCATGGCAAGAGAACATAAATCACATGAGATTGTCACAATTTGGACTGTCGCCATCAAGGAACTTTTTTTTTTTTGCAAACTGCTCTTCTCTTAATTTTTCAGTCCCTCATTCCATGTTATCAACCCATCTATATGATATATTGTACTATATTATCAGCTGTTTTCTACAAATTGTTAGTCTGTTTCTACAAATTATCACCTTCTTTCTTCAAATTAGCAGCTGCTTTCTACAAACCTTCAGTTTCTTTCTAAATATTACATATGGTCAGTCTCTTGTTACATATTATCAGCCACTTTCTACCTGTTTTTTTCCCTAGGTATTACCTATTCTTTCTGAGAATTATTGAACCATCTTTGGAAATTGTCATTTCATGTCTAAGAACAAAAAGCTTTTCCTCTTCATATAGTCAGCCTTTTTCTTTTTCTGAATATTACAAGTATTTTTTCAATATTATTATTTATTTTTTTTTAGATACTCAGAGGGGAAAAGTAGAAAAGGGTGATGGAGAAAGAGAGGAGGGGAAAGAGGAAAGAAGATGAAGAGGGAGGAGGTAGCAAGATCTCTGGTAAAAGTGCCAAAGAGAGTCAGCTGTCTATGTACATGGATAGTCTACCTGCAAGTTCTGTGATGCTACAATGATATCATCATCTCATATTTCATTGACTATTTCTTGTTAAAACAATGTTGCTACATTTCTTCCAACAGGCAATTTGGATGTTGACTGCATTTTTATATGCTATAATCCCTTCCAGTTTCAGGAACCAAGTGATCATGAATGAAAAAAAAAAGCAACTGTTTAATAATGGCTCTTTTTCAATGTCAGCTCATGTCATCAAATATGAGATGCGACATAATGAAATCAGGCTCTCATCAAATTTTGAGCATATGGAGTTACTGGTCTCACTGTGAAGATTATTCATTTCCTTTTCTGTGAGTGAAAAAAAGTTTTGTTCCATCATTATCTAGAAACTGAGATATTGGCAATTGAAGACGATGGAAGTGACCTGTTGTTGCAGTTGAATTTAGGGAGAAAATGGCCGATTTGTTAATCCTTTTTAATGCTTTTAAGCCATAGTAGTAAATTATAATTTTGGGGTTTTTACTCAGTCTATTTCAGCAAATTTAACTCTGAAATGCATTTACAGATTGATATAGAAGGAGTCTGTGAAGAAAAAAAAAATTGCATTAAAATTCATTCACTGTTGAAAACATGTGATTTCTCCGGTCACCTCAGTTGACGAGCACCTGATTTCATCATGTCACGTCTCATATGATTATTTTTTTTTTCTCTTTCACAGGCATTCTTACATTGGCTTTCTTCATCATGTCACGCATCCATTCTGAAAACTTCTTGCGGCTGTCATTGTCACATGTGGCACCGATGGACCAGATCAGAGCAAAGATAAACCAAGGCTCCACAAGTTCTGCAACTCTGGCAAGACGTTCCTCCGGAATGGGTTGTTCTCCCTGAATATCACAGAGGTTAGCAAAAAAAGGTATTACTTCATGATAAATATAAATTGTGACTTCTGGCAAAATCTATCTATCAACTTTCATGAGATGAAACTATTCTAGTGCAGTAAAGAAATCAAACATCCAGATTTATGGATTGGATAAGAAACAGCTATGGAATAAAGGTCTGAAATTTTACACAGTTATTCACATAATCATGTGGATCAGCTGTCAAGACATTTACATTTGTCTATCTTCAATCACTAAGACTGGACCATGACCATTTTTAGCTAGGACTCAATTGTTACAACAAACTGTAGTCAGTTTTGAGGTAAACTCTGTTTATATTATAACTATTTTCCAAAATTAACAAACATTGATTAAGCATTATTACATTTGATAGTTATATTGACCAAATCACTATACTATATTCTTCAAGGAAAACATTCTTTTAAAAAAAGCATTTTTGGAGCACTTTAATTCTAAGCTTAAGACAATCAAATATGGTGATAAGATAACTGGAAATGGTGAATGGAAGGTACAAAATATGGGTTGTCTAGATAAATAGATTATATTGCCGGAAATCTGAAAGTTGTGGATAGAACAAAAATCTAGAAAAGCCTGGTATAAAATTTGGCATAAACAAAAAATATTAAAAATCTAATAAAATGAAAAAATAAGGCAACTTCAAATAAATGCTTTCAATTCAAAATGAAATCATACAAAAGATAAATTCAGTTATAAATAAAACAAACAAAAAATGTGTTCAGTGACTGGTCATTGCTATAACCACTTCTAAATCAGTAAGAAAAAGAAAACAGAATCTTTCAATATTTGTTTTCCTAAGCGGTATGTGAACCAGAAAGAACCAAACTGTGAGAGCAATCTTTTTTTATACATATCTTACACGGATCTGCTATCTGTTTACTACAAAGGGATAAGAAATACCATATGTGATTGTTAATTCCATGTATGGTAGCAACAAAAAATCATTTTACACCAACATAATTATTGTTAAACCTACTGCAAAAATAATTTCAAACCTGTATGAAAGATCCCTCAGAAACTTTCTTTCCAATCTATTCATATCCTCAATGATTTACACAAAGATTTTAATCTGGTTGAAATTAATTTATTGTTTATTGTTTATTATTGAACTTTGCTCATTTTCACTGGCTGAGATGTAAATGATTAAATTCAAATTCTAAAATGACAATGACTTTCTTTTGTTTATTTTTTCATCTCAGTTACAGAGTGCAAAGAATGAATATTTTGTCTTCAGTTGAAAGCTGACAAAACAATTTCACCAGACAAAATACAAGTAATGGTTGTACATGGAAAAGAAATGTTAAGTAAAAAACAATATACATCTATCCTATTATGTCAAAAACCTTCTCAAGCAAGACATGCAATCCTATTTCTTAGAACCAGAAATAACAATACATAATAATGAGCAGAATATCTGGCTACTGGGATACATCATTTTGAAAACAAACCTCAAAGAGTGAACCACAGACCAATTAACTATTCCTATTTCCTTTATCATATGTTTTCTCTGTCAAAAACCAAACTTCATTTATTTGCAGGAATATCAAATGATATGTGGCAAAATACACAGACAGTGAGTCATATTTCACAGTGTAGAATTTGTTGTATTTCTGACACATCTTATAAATAACAAATAAAATGAAGATGCTTATGTGAATATTAGGTCTCAGCTTTTGCCACCCACAGTTTTAAAACAATCAGCATATTTTGGCCTGAATTTTTCGATCATGTTTCCCTCTCTGCATATCTTGCACAACTGTTAATTATTCAGTAACATTTAAAGATCTCATTCAGAGATCAAGGTGACCACAAAGTTTATGAAGTGTCAGCGAGTCTGGTTGTAATTTATCCTGTATGTCCGCACTCTTAAATTGTTGTGTTTCTAAATGGCAACAGATATGTAAAGGTAGTCAGTTTGAAATAAATGTAAGTGAGGACAATTCCTGTCTCTTCCATAGATCTAAAACCCATGCAATAAAATGGATAGAAAAAGAAGAATCAAATGGAAGATCAAATGATTGGGTCAATTAAATAAAAATATTATTCAAAATATTAGTACTAGTAAATAACAGGTATTGTGATATTTTGTCTGCATTAACACATATTATGTCATGTCATTTGAAAGAAATATATGACAGTATTAGAAAAATAAATTCTAAAGTTACTGACTTTCCAGAAAAAGTAAACAAAAATAAATAAAAAGTAGCATAGATACAACTTAAATCAAGCATGTTGATATTGTCTGCAAAGAAGAACTTACCACTCTGCGATGTCCCAGTGGGTTCTATACCAATCAGCAAGCAAAGCAAAATGGTTGTAATTGTGGTGGTGAGCCAAGACAAGCAAGCATCAATAGAGGAGCATTGATGGTGTGTGTGTGTGGTGTGTTGTGACACATGACACAAGAGAAAGTGTTATGGGGTGACAAACATCGCACAGCACATCAGAAAGACACACAAACAACACAATTTTCCAACTTTCTATATGAAAACTGAATAGCCAGTCATTAGATTACCATAACTGTTAATTGTGATTCTCTGCACTCAAGTAAAATGCTAGTAATCTTATTTCCTATATGACCACTACATTTAATGCAATAAACACCCAAATTTTGCTCTGTGGACAGTTGTTATTGATACCCATGAGCATCCTAACAATCTCTCTGTGTAACTGAAAACATTTTTCACACAATGGTGTTTGGAAAAAATTCAATATGCAATTTACAAAATAATATGGACTATTTCAGATAAACCCAATTTCAGAAATTTGACTTATCTGTTTAATAATAATGAATGATTATTTTTTTCCCTCAGATTTAGTAGAAAGATATTTATTTGGATTCACACTGACAAGTTATAGCAACAGATAAATAGCCCTGCTACTCTACGAATCCACCTGTCATTCACATTATGACAACTGTAGATTACATCTAGCACACTGAGATACCAACTACTTCCAACAGTTCAAACTCAAAAAAATCTTCCAATCAGCTATCACAAATAACTGAACAAACATACAACTTTTCAAACACCATCACATCATTTCAAGACACCACGACAATCATTATCAAAATCTGAGATCCAGTATACAACCAGCAAATTTGCTATTAATGTCAAACATTTGTGGTCTTTGCCAAAGGCAAAATATGAATTTCTTTTAAGAGGTTAGGACTATTTGTTTTCTGAAAACAGATTTAAAACAAAAAAATGTGTTTTTTTTAAATCTGTATCCAGAAAACAAACATTTTTTTAAAGTTTTACTCTCTCTCTCTCATGACAAAATTTCACTCTTTTTGTGGAGACAAATGTTTAATCCTTCACTGGACGCATAATCTTAGTCCTCAACATTAAATATGAAACATAGCATTGTAAGATTCCGATCTTACACTCTTAGTTTCCCAACTGTCAGTGCTAGAAATGCTGATTTGTGTATCCACAACACCCAGATCTTGATATGCACTTCACCACAACTCTATTTACAGATCAACATCATGATACATAACAACATAGAAAGGAAGCAATTTAATGATAATGGATACAGCTCACAAGTCTGTGCCATATATCATAGAAATAGGAGAGCACAAAAGCAAACAATCTTCTTAGTTTTAAAAATAGTATGGCAGCAAACAGGAAATGTTTATAAATGACCTAAAATTTATAAGGTCATAAGTATATTCAAAATAATAATACCCATTCAAATCAAGTGAAAAGTGATTTTCAGGAATCTATTTGCAACTGCTGGATGTCATGGAAATGTTGCACAATTCGGGAGAAAAAAAGAATCTGACATCAGACTTTTCATGTCTAGAGTTAATGGTGATCATTGGAAAAAGGAGTGGGTGTGCCTTGCTTTCATGAAAAAATTATTTAATCATGACTCTTCTGAATCATATTCAAAGTTGTCTCCTGTGATTCCATGAGCAGCATACATTGATTTTCTGGACAAAGCCTCCTTTGATATCCAATGTCTAACTCATTCATTTCATCATGCCATGCGACAAATAAGGAGCAAATTCTACATCAGATTTGCCCAGCACAAATGACAAGGCAATATTATTCAACATGTGCTATCTAACATCATTACATGCAACACCTATATCTTGTTACAGATTGTGAAAAAGACAAATCGACAAAAGACAATAAGAGTGATAGCAAAAAAGAACTATGCATTCTATTTGATTGGATGAAACAATGCTATCTCACCCAGGAAAGCTGATTTTAAACTTGGATGTCTTTTTCAGATAATCAGTTCTATCCAAGCATGAAAATATCTCTTACTTTTCCCCAAGAACGTTTAGGACACATGAATCATTTATAAATCATTAACTTTTCTGGCAATGTCTATTCAAAATCTACAATTTTGATCTCAGCCATAAATAATCTACTAATACTGTTCTTTCTTACTCATCTATATGACTTTCTTAAGTTTATCATTGGAAAATGCTTGCAAAAGTAAGTTGCAATACACATCACAACTTTTATAACTTAAGTTGGGTAGAAAATCATTGCACATGTTATAAGATGTTTGAGTGGTGGCTGATGAATCAGTGGGGAATGTTCACAGAACAACAGGTCAAGGTTCACAAGGGCATGCAACAGCATCAAGAAATGTAACTCTCCTCATTAGCAGACACAAGGAAAAAGCATACCTCTTTTGGCATGAAAGGCTCAAAGAAGCATTCCAGAAGCTTCAGGAAGGAGAAGACCAGGGCACCATCCACTGTTGGCACAATTTCTCGTAGTTCCGCACGCAAAAATTTGATAGCTGGCTGGGAAAAACAACACAGATGGCAAATTCAAAATATGAATTCTTTCCTCTGATGGAAGTGAATAATAAATAACCTTTGAATATTAAAATCATTAGTGAAATAACTTTTTCATAACAAATTACCTACTTATATTTGCAAACATATAGTTAAAATAACTGGCCATCAAAATTTTCTACTAGTATGACCCATTAAGTGCCAGTCATTATGCACACTAAAAGTGAAGTTTATTTAATTTTATAATGATAAATTAAATCTAATATCAGAAGTTTAATGTTTTCATTATGCATCCTGTGATTATGTGGATATTTTAGCCTTAAAGTGTATGCAAACAAAATGAACATTTATATTTTACAAATACTTAGATCTCTGTATGAAGAGTAGGCATTTTACAAATGTGATATTTCACTATTATTCATATAGTTTTATGTTACTACTAATTGAAATCAAATGTTACTGATGAGAGAAGCATTTATATTAGTTAAACATATGAGGCACATACCTGCATAAAATGATTAAAGAGTTCCTCAAACTTCTCCTTGTACTGCCAGATATTTTCTGGAACTTTCTTGAGCCAGCATTCAACAAAAGGGTCCAGTCCAATGTAGGTGGGTTCCAAGTACACCATACCACAGCGACTGACAGTGGCAGGGGAGGCAACTGCCAGATCTGCGACTTCAAACATCATTGTCATTGCCTGGCATTGGATAAGATGATATGAAAAAGTTATGACTTATTTTACATTAATCCACAGTATTTTTACTTTGTTTTAACTTAATTAGGATTTTTCTTATCTAAAATCAAACAATATAAATACTGAAATCTTTACAAGTCCATCTAATTTAATATTTCTCTAAAAAGTGTTTATGCAAGACCATCCTTCCTAACTCATTTATCTATTTAAACTTATCCAGTGCCACTTGCAAAAAATATTATTTCAATATTTCAACCATTATTTCTAAAAACATAACAATTATAACCAAATGTCTTTCCTTCTCAGCCATTTGAATTGGCATCAACAAAGCAAAGCTGTTTTAATAGTAATAAACTTTACCTCTGCATTTATATTTATACACGATTCTATGTAAGTTCATCTGATGATAATGTTAAACTGATTTTATTCTAATTTTTCTAATTTTATCACACACAGATGGATTCAAATGCAATCCATTAAAGCGCTATAATATTTTCTATAAAAATTTCTGCATATTGTACAGTGGTCACAGTAAAATAATTTCTTTATGGACAAATAAAGTATTTATATTCATAATAAAGCTGATGATCACCATAAAGCATATCCATGTTCTAATGACTCACCTCTGTCAGCTTGATGATCTCTCCACTGCTGAGGCAAAGTTTCTTGTTGTCATCCAGCACAGTGTTCATGTTCTCGATCCACACAGCATCCACAGGACCGTCAAACACAAACCAACGTTTGTCCTCATCTGTGGCCGACGCACCCACACGGATCAATGTGGACAAGATACCATCAGTCCTGTGGGCCAGAATATGTTTTGTAGTGATCATAAAGCTTTCACTGCATTCAAGCATAATATAATAATAATATAGGAGTACTAGGAATATCAACTCATGAGCCACGATGACATGTAAACATCAAAATGTATACGTTTGAGAAACATTACTTGTGAAAACATAAAGACATTTAATATTAATATGAAGAAAATGCCTGTGCTGCATGAATGTATCAAAGAATGACTGCAGAAATCCATCCATATATCAGCAATATAAAGTCTATAAATTGATCAACATACAAATGTACTTCGATCTTTTAACAAACTTTTCATATTGTCAACAGGCTATGTATCTGACTAAATATTATGATACCTTTTAATATCTAAATGTTTCTGACATAATAAAATGTCTGATTTTAACAATTAATGTGTTCACTGTCAGTCATACTGATAATGTGGCTGTAAAGATAATAAACTTTTATCATATCTCATCCTAGATTAGCTGCATCTCAAAATGACATAAGAGAAATACTATTTGTCCTCATAAGAAAATTTGTTTCATAGTTGATGAGACATGGTCTGTAGCCTATATGTAATAGTAATATACATATGCATCAACTGTGAAAGGAATTCTTTTGAAGAAAAATAATGCATCTTTTCTCTAACCTTATCTTAATATTATTTTATCTTTTCCTCATCTTACCATTCATGAGTGAGCAGGTCAAACTCTCCGTAGAGCTGGCCCATGGTGATTGACTTTGGGTTGAGCACGTATGTGTGGGTGGCCTGAAAGTCTGTCATAGCTGGGGAGGGCTGGCCCTTCAATGTGGTCTGAGCTTTCTGCAGCATCTCGTAACACTATGTGCAGAGTCAAACAAGATTATTCAGGTATGAGTTTTTTCATAGGCTCATACTCGATGTTTGTACCAATGCAATTTGAAACATAGAACAAAATTCTATTATTAAATATTGTGTGAGTTTTACAGTTTCAAAGATAATATTTCCAAACTTCACACAACTGGCATTGAATGGAGGAAATTAATAATCTTCAAGAACCTGTGGCCTTGAAATTAGCAAGCAATGTCAAAGTTTGAAGCCAGTTTCACAATAACTGATATTGACTATTCTATTGTTAAATTCCAATGAATATTTTCATTGTGTGGATTTTTGACATGAAACATTTGACAATCAAATTCTTCTGATTCATTCATATGTATTTTATGAGATTCACAGGGTCAGGCAATTCATGTCAAGTACTTAAAGATAAGATAATCAAATAAGTCAATCCATCTATTTAGATATATTTTTCAGGATCCATTTCTGTTCAAACTGGTGTAAATTTAAACCAATGAGTTATTCCCCCTATTCTGAGCCAGACACAAACCAACCAGAGACTGACACTAACAACTGACCTTGGTCTTGCCTGAGCAGGTCGGTCCGACCAACATGAGACCATGACGGACAACAGTGGTCTCAAATAGCTGTATGCACTTGTTGATGAAACCTGCAATGACAAGGTATAGCTAGGTAATGTATCCCTGCCAATTTCTTTAAATAAACATGGGCCTATAATGCAGTGAATATATCTCCAGATGATTTCATAAAGAATTTTTGATGTAGGCAAAGAAATTTCAGTAGCATGCAGGGATCTAGAATTTTTGTTACAACATGCCTGTTTCCGATGTCTTTCCTATCCTATTCCTTCTTTCTCAAAATAAGAAGACCAAAATTATGTGCAACAATTTTTTTTCTTCATCTTTTTTTTAAGTTCTTGAATCTGCATCTGTCACATCTTTTGCATTTGATGACCCTGTCAGTGCTGTGTTGACGGAAAACGTGACACCATGATGGCAGATAGGAAAGACAGATTTCGTTGAGAAAATAGGATCTACTGAGTATGGAATCATAGAATTAACTGTGTGCATGAATATCTAAGCCCAGAACAGTCATATCATAAGATAAGATAAAATTTGTCTGTCTTCAAAAGGAAATTCCACTTACTATTGATGAGGCCCAGAATATATGCAGTAAACATTCAGGCTTATATGCACATAGGCAAAAATATGAACAGCATCAGAACAATGCAGAGTCATGAAACATTGTCAGTATATTGCTGCTGATAGAAATGGATTTCTGCAATGCC
Organism: Peronia peronii; assembly: GCA_039654565.1. Lineage (NCBI taxonomy): Eukaryota > Metazoa > Mollusca > Gastropoda > Systellommatophora > Onchidiidae > Peronia > Peronia peronii. The sequence continues at coordinate 2,270,731 of JBCEWB010000015.1, read as the reverse complement.
ATAACTCTTCTGTCACCACAGAGCAGTACCAAAAAATACGCCACCATGTTGACCACAAGCAGGAAAATATTTTCATATCAAATTTAAATGTAGGCTACTCATTTTCTTTTCTCACCAGCAATTCTCTTTATGAAAATCTGACATCAGATCATCTGAGCTATTTGTGCCATATTTGAGTTCTCTAAGTATAGAGATGTATCAGTTGAATTAATCATGGCATTACTGACAACAGTATGAGGTTTATCCAAATAGTGGTGTCTAATCTGTCAGAACTTGGTACATCTACAGTCAACCCACCATCCACTACCCCTCATTCCTGGAATTTCAGCTTAGATCTGATGTTCTGACCACTGACCAGCATTTTGCATTTGCACCCAGAATCTTTTGAAAGATGCCACAAGCTGATGATTGGAAGATAACCTAGCAATGAGGACCCAAATCATACATATAATCTGCTTGTTTAAGTAATAATTAGTAGTAATAATAGTAGATACTTCTGAATGCTTGTGGGAATATAGAGGACAGGTGCCAGCTGGCTCACACATACTGGGAGAGACTGAGTGCCAGTGAGGGTTAGCAGTGGATAGAGTGAGGGAAGACTGATTGATTAACTGATGCTTAGCACAAGACTGCTAAACTGGCATAGCAGTGAAGCAGTTAATAATTTCAGACATTATATCAGACTATCTAACCATCCACATCTTTCAGTCCATTCTTGACACAGCTCTTTCTGAGAGATGTCTCCAGTTCTCCATAATCAATGGCCTCCTCCCTGCAACACATGGAACAAAATATACTTAACATGTCTCTTGGGTTCAAACAAGAAATTAATGTTGGCTCTGCCAAGTGAATCTTGTCTGGTCTTATGCTGGTCACATCCAGTAGAAAATTCAGAACTTCATTCAAGAACAAGAAAAATTTCTTATGACAACTGCAGTGACCTTGAAGTTCAGAACTAAGTCAACAATAAAATACTGATGAATCATTGTTCAGTGAAGTTTCCTGAAATTGACTTGACAATTCCCTGAATTCTCTGTGTTTAAACAAATGAATTAAGGCAATGATTTTACTAAGTCTCAGTAGACCCAAACTATTTCTATTTATGTCATAAAACATGATCAACGATTTACAACAATTATTTGTTCAAAATGACTGTCTAAATTTAATCTTAATCCAACCCAAAACAACCATTATGCTATATAAAATTATATTGAGATGGTAAATTTTTAAAAATTATCATAAAATGACATGACATTTAAGAGAAAAATCTGGCCCTTACTTGATGTTGGGGAAGAGATCAGAGACAATGCCACTGAACAGTTTGAGATCATCCACCAAGAACTTGGGCACATTGACATCTCGGATGGCCCTCAAGGCAATCAACTCCTGCATCACAAACATTGACAAGCACAAATTGGTTTGCGAGACAGTGAAACATTGTACACCAAAAAAAAAAAAATTGCAGTGTCAACTTTTTTCTCTCTCCTTTCCTTTTTTTGTTTTTCTTTCAGAACCAAGAAAGCATCTTCTGTTATAACATTGGAAGTAAGGTTTTGTAAAATTAGACAGCCTGTTTCATCTGATGGTAAAAGAACTGTTCTCTCTTCTATTAATTTCTAAATTTTATTATTTGCTTTCACTTTAACTCTTCTTTTTTATTTTGTAATCAGTGTCATAATGATGGAAAGTGTGGACAGACAGGTAGCAATCTTTTAAGCATAATAAACAATTTTGGACATAATTTCAGTTGTTTCAATATGCAGTAAGAATTCTCATCTGTCCAGAACTAGACAACACAGATGGGTTACCTCCTCCATATCTGGGTACATCCTCTTCAAGTTGCCAGCAGCTGAGATGACAGATTTAACAGCTCTCATACCAAAGTCATAATGATCCTGTAGGAAATAATAACACAATGCCATCATTTAGTCTTTCACTATGAGGTTCATCTGTGAATGTTAAATATCAGTGATAAAATGTAAGCTTTGCATAGTTCACATGAGTAAGAACAGCTTTTGCTTTATGAGCTTTCATTGCCTCCATGTAAGGAAGTAGTAGCTTGATGATTTGGTGCAACACTCAGACAGACACAGTATTACCAATTTTACAAGCAATTTTTACAATTTTACTCCTAAAACTGTTCTGTGGCTTGGATAAAAGCCCTAAATAAAGGATATTGAAGACACAATCCATGGATGATAGCTCTGAAATAATTACTTTGAAAACACATTTCATGTATGAAAGCTCTGAAATAAGGACATTGACGAATGAAAGTCCTGAAAAAAAACAGAGCTATTTAGAGAACACCTTATAGTGGATGAAAGACATCAAACAAACTACCTACCTGAGAACTGAGCTGCTCTGAGGATAGTTTGAAAGTTGTGACAATTTTCTTGGACAAAGCTCTGGCATTGGAGAAGCCAAAGGAGAAGAGAGAAATCTCAGCAATCAAGGCATAGTCTGGCACCATCATGGCCACAGGACGGAACAAGGCCTGAAGAGAACACATATAAAGAATATACATGTATCTGCATATTGAAAGAAGGGATATGTACATATGTATATCATCACTGCCATTTGCTGTCCACATATGGAACATGTGAGTAGTTTTCAGATAGAGTGAACAGGTTTACAGATTTAGCTGTTGCAGTATGGTGATACAAATCATTATGTTTATATGTTTGTGTCATATATAATATATGAGTAACATGTGAGTCATATATAGCATGTGAGTGAGAATACTTCAATTATTATGGCTAGTTCCCATGACATTGTCCTTATGCATATAGCGCTCATCATTTTTTTTCTTTGCTATGCATGGCCACAGCATCACCCATACACGTATAGCACTCTCTGCTTTTTATTCACCATTTAAGAACCAACCACCACTGCTTTAAAGAAAAGCACATTTCTATTAGAATATTTTGCAACAAACAGAGGACATAGAGAATGAAATATTTTTGCATATCTTATGACAAAACAGTTTAGCTCAAGTTTGGTCTATATACAAACAGTGAATGGTGGAGATGATATGAACAAATAGTTCTAATACGTATGGCAGATTTGGAGACATGCATTGACAAGATATTATATGAGGAAGATGTGTTTTGATAGATGAGGACAATGCATTCTAGCCATGACAGATAAGTTGGCAAACAAGTAGATACTTGAACAGACACAAAGACACACAGACAAACAGGTATATAAACTGACTGATAAGCAGAAATATTAACAGACAATCGGATAGACAAATAGATGGATTGATGAACAGACCCGGGGTGGTAGACAGGCGGAAAGACTGATGAGTTGACAGACAAAGATGAACAGACAGAGAAGAGAGTCAGACTGATAACAACTGCTGATGGACAGAAAAACTAACAGGTGGACAGGCAGCCACTCAGCCAAACAGCCACACCTGCTGCAGGTATTCAGGCAATCGTTGAGAGATAAATGGAGAATCAGACAGGCAGGCAAATATAAACTGACAGAGTCAGAGAGACAGAAAGGCAGACAGTGAGGCAGATAGACAGTCTGACAGACAGACAGACATTTTAACAGACCAGTGGACAGACAAACAGGTGGAGAGACAGACAGCCTAACACACCAAAGGGCAGACATGTAGACAGACAGTTGGAGAGACCGACAGACATTGGTGTTCACCTTGAGGTTGTCAGGTAGCTCAGTCCTGCCAGCATAGCCAGGGTTCATGGTGATGAAGACAGCACAGGAAGGTTTCAGTACCAACTCAACACCCTCAAAGATGAAACGGTCAACCTGTGAGGGATGACAACACCACGGAGACACTGAGAGTTCATGTTTTCATATGTTTTTATAATATTAGACTAAGGTTTCACTACATCAAAATATACTTCGTATTTCATTGGTTCTAAAAGATTTTGAGCAGTTGCTCATGTCTGTCAGCCCGGTTTTGCGAGGACGATGTTGACAGAAAGTTAACCCTGAAAGTGTCAAGAGATAACGCTAACATATAAGAGCTTTTGAGATAATATATTATATTCAACAAATGATAATTTATGTCTGGTGTCCTAAGGTGACACGGCATCAGTGCTATATTACAATGTGTATTCTGTTTGGAAAAGCACTACAGAGTTAAGTATGACAAGTTAGTCATTAACCAGATCAGCCTTTTGACAATTATAGGGTTAATATATCCAGAGTGTGGCCTTTAGCTTTTCCACTGGTCTATTTATGATAGCAAACAGTAGAAGAGATGGCTGAATCAGTATGTTTAATCATCCCACCCAAAGGAGCACTATAGCAGAGATGTTTGAGAGCTGTAAATCATCACAACACCTACATCCACTGGTCCTTTGTCTTAGCAGAGCAAAATGACCATACTCAGCCTAGCAGATCCCAGATCTTGAGGGATCAAGTCCTGACACAATCAATGCACAATGCAAAGGGAACTCACTCTGTCTCCCTGGGCTTTCTGGATGGTTGTGATCTGTTGAGCCACCACAGACAACACCTCAATGTCGATGCGGTTGAACTCGTCAAAGCAGGCCCATGCACCAGCACTGCAGACATAACAAGACGATACGTTGGTTATACACACTGTAATTTTCCCACAGTTAATGCTGCATTTGTGTATGCAACACATATTTTATTTTTTAAAAAATCATTTCCTGACTTGAATTTATCGTTTAACACTCCATCAACTTATGAAATGGGGAAATATTGATGTACAGCCTGCCTGACTATAGCAAATGTGTGTGTTAACTTCTTTGAGGATTCCTTGATTGTCCATCATCACTTCAAGAACAGGTAATGTTTTCACTGTGAGTTTACTTCAGCTTGCTTGTGAAACATGTATGAATTCCAAGAAATTAACATGGGTGGATCCTTTGATATATCTCAACAAAAGAATTTCCATAGACTGCAAGCATATATTACTCAGTTACAACCATCATAATGATAGATTATAAAGCAGTGGATGATTTTAATAAAAAAAAAAAAACATTTTGGATACCTCAAGCTCCCAAGCAACGAAAATGTAAAGTGTACGAGAATACCTGGCCAGTCCCTTGAAGAACTTGCCCATAGCCATGAAGTCAAGCTGGTCCGAGCAGTTGAAGACGACACACTGGATGGCGAAAGCTTTGGCAAGATCCTGTAGAAAGATAGTCAGCATTCTCAGCATTTGTCCCATTGTCATTTTGTTTTTTTCTTTTGCTCATGGACTTTTAAATAATATAGCAAAGCTCTTGATAGATAAAGGGCTAATGTTTGTTTGGTATAAGAACTAAGCACAGAAAGCAGAGGTTCCACATACAGTACCTCACAAGTTGTTTGCTAGTGTATTTCTGGTGAAATTTGTATGCTACAAGAAATGAGGTGCATGCATACTACCTAACAGCTTGTCTGCTGGTGTATTTTATGGTGTGAGGTATACACCACAAGAAATGGGGATGTATGTGAGGGTTACAGTAATAAAATGTTATCAGCATGGACCTAATCTAACAAGCTATCTTCAAACTTACAGATCTCAACATCACATATACTGCAATAATGAGGCCGGAGATTTTCTCTTGGAAGAGATGGACAACAATGTTTCAACAATGACTTTTATTTGTTGTTATTATCTTGTACTTGTAAAAATGACATAGAGAGAGTAACCTGCCTTGAATACCAGACAACAAAAGTGATCAATCAAAATAGCTTCCAAGTGAATCATTTTGTCCAGCACCGATCATAAAGACTTTTTCAGGGGTTATTTTTTAATTTTTGTTTTTTTTATCATAAATCTTATGCAACAGCACCATGCAGCTAAATAATTTACAATAGTTGTCTTACAAGCAGTTGATGGCGTATTAGAATCCTTGCTTTAGTCAGAGTTCTTTGCTTAATGATTATATTAGAAAAGCAAAATATTTTTAACCTTCTGGAACAAGTTGATATGCAAATGGAGAGAACTGCATGTTTTAAGTGTCAGTTATCTCACCTTTGTGGTCTCTGTTTTGCCAGTTCCAGCAGGGCCGGCAGGGGCTCCACCAAACTTCAGGTGGAGGGCTCCAGTCAGTGTCAGATAACACCTGAATATTGACAGCAAGATCTATATGTTAACACTCAAAGGACAGCATTGTATATAAACTAGGATGCTTTTGATGAAACACAAACAAGCTTGTGAAATGGACTGCTGTATACATTATAAATTCATTAAAACAGCAAATGTATGGAATGTCGTTGTCTTGTTTTTCAAGACACTTCTGTAAAATGACAATGGTAATGATATTTCTATAAAATGATAATGATGATAATGGAAAAGCCAAACTGACTCAAAAGTTTGAGGCTCCCAGTATTTTCAGCATTTCTAACTTATTCTATTCTACAGATTAATTGAGAGTTTATGTTAAAATATTTAGCTAGTTATTAATTGCCAGTCTATATCCTAAAATCAAAGCATTTATAAAAGATGATGATGGTGCTGATGATGGTGAGGTGATGGCAATAGGTGAATAACACTGAAGATAAGAGCCAACTGACCTGTCAGTGAGAGGGGTAATGACAAGACGGCCAGTGTTGCCAAGATATTCATAGCCATAGGGAAATTGGGCATTGACAGCTCTCTGGTACAGGTTTTCATCTTCCAGCCAGTAATACCTGAACACAATAATGAAACCAACAATATATTATTTTTGTGAATAAACTGCTTTTATTACAGACCTGGTGCACAACAACACAGTCATACTTAGGATTTCAAAGTGAATTTTCAAAGTTTTCATGACTTTCAAGACCTAAATTATACTGCTTTTACCAATCTGCATACATTACGCTTCTCACGGACAAAAGCAACAGGATATATCTTTGACAGCACAATGAAGTCAGCCATGGGCCAAGACACCAAATTTTATGGAGAGCAGCAAAAAAAAATTACTTACAAAATCTGATCTAAATCCAGGCTGAAATTCTGGATGATTTTTCTTTCCCTTCAGATTTCCTAGACAAGGTTGTTGTTTTTTTTAATTTTTAGTTATTTGAATTTGTCTTTGAACTAAGTGTTTGATTTTGGTACATGGTGAATTCCATCATGCCACCAACAATATAACAGCAGAATATTGTGAAGAAAGTCAAATGAGACAATAAAAAAATGGTTATGATAAAATAGTATAACAAGTTGTAAATGCCACAGTTGTTTTTTATAGTTGTTCTTATTTCCTTTTTTAAATTTCAAAATTTCTTATCTGAAGGAATTTCACCATTATCTCTGTGGCTGGATCCTGGAGAACAATCAAATGGTTTTCTGTCTCACAGTATGGCTCACATAGAAGACAAATGTTCAGATATTTATCCTGTACCTGAGCTGGCTGATCCACTCAAAGTCATTGGCATTATTGACCTCCTCTGCCACCATCTTGGCCACCACGTCCCTGGCATGCACTTCCACCACAATGAGGGCAGACAAGGTCATGCGACCTATCTTGGAGATGTCCTGTCTGACCAGGCCTCGCAGGTCATCCAGCTGGGTCAGCAGCACCTGGAGAGAGACATTAACCCTTGAGGTGTTAAGGGAACCTTTGTGGTCAATGGTAACCCAAACCAACATCATTCATTCAGATAATACAACTCTTGACTTTGACTTTTTTACATCAATCTCTCTCCTAAATGTAATCATTCAAATCTCATAATTTAAATTATTTATATCATCTTAATGTAATAATTGAAATCTCCACAATGCAACCATTCCCATTTCCTTCATGTAGTCATTTCAGAATTGTTTGACCCATTCTACGTACGCTTGCCTTTTCCCCTGCCCCTTCCCTCCATGGGTTGCCTTGAGCTAACGATAAAATCTGTCTGTTTATTCACATTACCCTGTACCTGCTCAATATAGTCATAATCATGCTGATGTGCTGCAAACTTCAAAAACTCATACAAACCCTGTAACTATGTGTCCAAGAAGTCATTTGGACAAATTTCTGACTAGCCACAAAAAAAACACAATGCAGAATGCCACCTTCAGTAACAAGCTTTGAGATAATCCAAATCAGACTAATGCAATAACTAGATTCAGATTTTCTCATAGCTTTTGGCTAAAGGAAGTATCCTCTTGTGAGTGTTCACATAGCTTGTCAAAAAATGAGAACAACAACTGTGAAAGAGATTTTCTCTTGAGGACAAATAAAGTTCATTTCATTTTATTTAATCTTGTCTCATCTTATCTTATCATCTTAGCATTTAATCTTATCTGATCTTATCATAACTATGGTGATGAAGATGAATGACCAAAATGTTTATCTGACTTATTGTCACACCTAGCAGACATGCCCACCTCATAGTACTGTTTCAGGGTGCCTTTTTCCAGTTCAGAGGTCACTTCACTGCTCCAGTAGGTCTGACAGCCTGCAATGACAACTTGACCTGGCCACTGCAGCACCCAGTCTACACGAGGAGTCTGCAAATGCACAATTGCAAAATTTTATGTCTCAACAAACTGAAGTCAAATTAAATCAAATGAAAACCAGTTAATGTTTTTGTTGTCACACTGAACTTAAGCATACATTTGTAAACTTCTATCAACATAAACATCTGCTCGATCATATCATATCCCCATTGGTGTGGAATCCAGAAGGGTTAAAGAGATTTCCCAAATACTGTGTGAGCAAAACCAATCATATTGATTACCAAGATTTCCAAAAAAGTCTAAGATCATTATGTAAATCCAATAGTCAGAGGATTAACCCTTTGAAGCCTAGATCCCCACCCTGCCATTCCCTATTCCCTGGGCTCCCACAACAAAATATAAGTATTTTAGGGCTGTTTAATATCAGAGTTAGTTACACACAAAAATGAAAAGTTAGAACGATGAAAGTTTCGGGAAATTAAGGAAACATTGTAAAAATGTAAACAAAGTTCATGAACACTGCCATTTGCATTCACTTCAGTGCTGATAGTTTGTAGCTGGGAGCACCTTTTGTTTGAGGTGCTGGGGTGCCCAGAAAACCAGGCAGTAGGAGACTTAGAATATGAAAGTCTGCTTGTTTTACAGAGCGATAGGGTTAATCAGGTTATAAATCACCACTTTGTAATCCTTGAGAGAGTCCCTGATGATCTGACGCAGTGACTCTCTCATGACTCTCTCAATCTCCAACATCCAGTCCTCAACATTGCCTGTAGGATACAACGTCTCTCTGAAGGCAACCACCTCACCCTCTCCTGAGAACATCTTTGTGATCTTCAGATCCTCCTCAAATTTCAGCTGCAAAAAATTGAACATACAACATAACTGAAACATCAAAAACTCTGAACAGCATTTGTATGTGAAGACTATGATGGCTGTGTGAAAGCTAATTCCAGTAACACTTAATCGTCACTGGAAAATCACAAATGTAACAAAGGACAAATACAATAACTTCCATCACTACTTGGTTCAATGTTTTTCACAATTTTTTTCATCATATTTACAATGACTAAATTTGTTGACCATGAACGTCTTGCCCAGTAGCAGCTTAATAAACTTCTTTAGGAACACAGGTGACAAAACTGAAAAATATCATTTACCCAATTCCTTTAAAACTTTGTCACAATAGCTAGAGTAAACTTGATCAAAAAAAACTTTGCTGTGTTCAAATTTGTAACATTTCTGAAGTGATATATAAATAGCCTCAAAGCAAGTAAGTAAAACTGAGATGATACAGTCAAATACCAAGATGAAGTGACTTCTGAAATCTTGTACAAGAGCAGTAGATGGGCAGAGAAAAGCAACACACAGGGTAGACTGGTGTACAAGATATTAGGAGATGACCCAGTGACTGCAGACTGAATTAAGAGTTAAGATGAGGATGAAGTTTGTGAACAATGCATTCCTAGCTTACTCTGGCCACGTTCTCGAAGCACTTCCTCAAGTGAGGCTGCACAGCTGTCGGATCTTTGGTCTGGGACAGGATCTCCAGCAGTTCATCATCGGACAGGAAGTAGAATCGTGGGAAGGCATTACGCTTGGTCTCCAGATACTCACTGAGACCTTTCTGCACTTGCTCCAGCAGTTTGTTACACTCCCGCAGGTTGTCCAACAATCGGTTGTCGGGGCAAAGGGAGATAACCTGTTGCCAATAGCCAGAATGGACATTTCATTGACTAAAAGTGACAACTTATGTTTGTTAAGATTGTTTTCTTTTTGTTATTTTTCATTTCCTGTATTTTTTCATATTTTTTTATCAATCTAACAACATAAACTATTCATTCATCTATTTCAGACATAGCTGGTAAAATTATGTAGGCTGTATTTTTCACGTTCTGACAGATAAGTGAGAAAACTTTAATGAAAACAAATTTTAAAAATAGTAAAATAATCAAAATGTCCCCATGAAAGGAGTCTGACCTGTGGGTTTTCCTTGGCACTCTTCATGAGCTGTCGCCAGATTCTCTCCATGGTCTGATAACGCTTGCTCTCCACAGGCAGTTGACGGTTGATGTCCTCTGAGCTGAAGATTGGCTCCAGGTAGAGCCAGGCACGCTGGCAGTTCAACCACTCATCCAACACATCCTGAAGTTACAAACTACCAATTAACTATCGTGTCTAAAATGCATGTCAAACATGTATAATCTAATGATAAATAAGATCTGTCCCACAATACAATAAGATAAGATGAGACTAGATGAGACAAGACAATACAAGACAATATAAGATAAGATGAAATAAGATAAGATAAGGCAAGATAAGATAGACTTGTCATCAACAGAAAATTCCTCTCATGAAGGATGAGATACAGCATATATGCAGTTTTTATTCACATTCACATGAATAGAAACAAAACAAAAATATCATACATAGATCGGAACAAGGCAGACAATTTGACAAGCATATCGCTGAAGGCAGAAATTAATTTTTGGAAAGCTTTTGATAAGACGGTCACATGGAATCAAATTAGGAGGTGCAAAATTGTTAAGGAATCATTTTGCATTGCTTTCACAATCTCAAATAAGTAAAGGAGAAGACCTCTAAAAGATAAGTTACAGAACAAACACAACAATGGCAAGCATGCTAAATCAAAACACTAACATTCATTTGTTTGTCCACTTAGTTCTTTGGACATTTCAACCACAAATTTTTATTCTATTCTCAACAGATTTAAAAAAAAAAAAAGAAATCCCTAGAGAGATTGATGTTTATAATAATTTGACAACAGCTTTCTTGCACAGCTAAAAAGATCAGATGATGGGTTCAAGTGATAACCTACCTGTGTGGTCCTTAGCTTGCTCTCCCAGTTGCTGATGCGATCCTCAAATGGTTTCTTGAAAGGAGAGAAGGACATGCTCTGGGTCATGACGATATGGTCGTCCAGCAGCTGTGAGGTTTCCTCTGAGCTACGCAAGATGTATGTGCCTGTCTCCTTATATGGCATGATCTCAAATGTCACTGGGTCCCATTCTTTCTCCATCTTGTCCAGAGCCTGATGGGGAAATTTTCATTTTTTTATATCTTAAACATTTCTTTCACATAATTTTTCTTATATATCTATTTAACACGGCCATGCAGACTTTTAATTCAGTTTTTTAATTTGTCTCTTTGCAGCAATCTCTCTTCGGTGGAGCTATTCAAATCTCATAAATTTATATCTTTTTCAATCCAATAGTGGAAACTTCTGCAATGAAACCATTCATATCTTCTTCTACCAATTATTTCATAATCTTTTTAGTGCAAATCAATCTGACTTTTAATTTTCAAAGAGAGTGAAAAATGTGACTACTTAATAATGAGCAAATGCTGACCTTTCACTTTGATATTCAACATTCTATGAACAAACAAACTGATCCTTATTCTTGCAAGTTTATACCTTGGCAAAGGGATGATACGTTCTCAAGCCTGTTGTGGGTGAAATTCTGGCAATAAAAGTTTAGCAACTGACCTGTTCAATGGAGTATTCCTTGCCAGCTATTTCAGCCACCTTGGAGATGACACCAATGTGATCCTGCAGGTTCATGTCCAGACACTTCTGGAAAGTCAAATCTTTGTTCATCGTCACATTCTTGCCAATTTCTGCATTCAGCTGTGGAGAAGAATATCACATACCTTAATTAGACATTGATTTATACTTGGGTACCATACAGATCCCTCTTATGGAGATGTCTTTGTACCGATGATCTATACAAGCAAAAAAAGGGTACTGTATGATAACCTACAATTTGCCTGAGCCAAGGCATAAGTTGTTGTTTTTTTTTACTATGCTCATAGCAAAGCTATTTGTATTTAAGTTTAGCACAGTTTCAAATAATAAGCTGAGAATATTTGGGTTGTTTTTGTTCTGTTTCTTTTCTTCTTTTATTTGCTAAAAAAATTTTTGAATTGAAATATTACACACTTTCAAACCATTCAATGAAACAATTGGCATATCTGTGCAGCAGAAATGCATTTGATACTTTCTCTCTCTTTCTCTCTCTCTTTTTAAATGTTATGCAGCCTGCCATATTCATAAGACCAGTTTTATGCTGTCTATGCTTTCATGGTCCCACAAAAAAGAACTCACATTCAAATAAAGATAAACTACAAAATCTATTTTCACCACCAGCACAACAGGAAGGATGAAATAAACCAAAAACTCTGAATTTCTCAACACATGAATCTCATCACTTGCTATTGTTTGCATTTCCACTCCTCATTTGCCCTGACAAGTTATTTGTATTTTTCAACCTAGCCCAAAATTAGTCTAAAAAATAGCCACAGTAAGAGTGAATTATCTGTATTACATTTTGTGAGGTTATGAACAACATGGCAGTTTTCAATGTATCGCGCTGAAGAGAATATGTGATTGGAAACTGACATGTTGGGGATTGTATTCAAAAGGTTAGACTTCTCTAAACTGTATAAGCCATTTATCAATCTGGGACATTAGGGTTAAAAGAAGCCAAGGATGTTTGTTACCTGCTCCCAATGTCTGTGCCTCATGCCTGGATTCCTCAAGCCTTGGATAAGGGGAATGTAGGGCCGGAAGTCTTCAATCATCACCTTGATCTCATTGGCCACATCCTGGACATCTGCGATTGAACAGCAAAATTTGGGTACAAACGTTTTATTAGTAAACCTAACCACAGACAATAAAGCAAACACCTGTGAGACTGGACATTTAAACACATCAGACAGTGACAAGGTAACCTCGGACATTTAGAATTGAACAGTGGGGACAGATTTGTCTTGGAATGAAAAATAAAACATTTCATTAAACGCATACGTCTGGGGCTGGACCAATTTAACCAAAGAAGTCACATATGGTTATCTAAATCTAAGCCCATTTCTTCTAACATTACTAGTGATCTGGTTGTGAACTTTTATCTTCATCTGGTCAAAAATACACAAAAATCATTTCTTTTTCAGTGAAGAAAGAGCAATGAAGTTCTTGTTGTAAGACAGAGAATTTCATGTAACTGTTTTAGCCATGACAAGAACTGCATTTGTTGTTCTCAAAGTCACCGAACTTCTTGTTATAAAGTAAATTACATAATACAAACAGGATGGATGGAGGGACATATTTCTTCATGATAACTAAGTGAGAAGATACAAATAAAAATAACAAAAAACTACTTGATACTATACTGAAAAGTTTGACTCTAAACTTATCTCTTATTTCCTTGAAAAGTTTAATATTAAAATTAAATCCCTTTCATTGAAGAGTTAGACCTAAACTTCTATGTCACTGAAAAATTTGGCAGTAAACTTACTATATTCCATTGCATATTTTAACTATAAGTGCATACTTGAGACACATCATGATGAAATCAGGCGCTCGTCAAACTGAGGTGACCAGAGAAATCATGTGTTTTTCAAAAGTGAATGAATATTTAATGCATTTTTTTTTCTTCACAGAAACCTTCTATATCAATCTAAATATACATTTCAGAGTAAAATTTGCTGAAATAGATTGAATAAATGCCCCAAAACTGTAATTTACTGGCATGGCCTAATAAGGATGAAGAAGGATTAACAAAAGTGATCAGCCATTTTCTCACTAAATTTAGCTGCATCAACAGGTCACCCCTATCGTCTTTGATTGCCAATATCTCAACTTCTACTTAAGGTAGAGCAAAAAATGTTTCATATACAGCAAGAGAAATAAATAATCTTCACAGTGATACCAAAAATTCCATAAGCTCAAAATTTGACAAGAGCCTGATGTCATCATATCATGTCTATCTTTTCATCAACAAATTTAACTGTGAGTTTGCTTGGAGCCTTACTGTTATGTGTGATATAACTAACTTGGTATTTAGTGATTTGACAGCAAACTTACTTGGAATTTCATTGAAGAGCTTGACGCTCTTGTGCATTGTCTTATAGGACTCATTGACATTTTTCTCCACTTCCTCGGCGTTGATGGCCGAGAGCGGGTCGTGCATCCAGGACTCGTGCCAGCGTTGCCAGTCAGAGACGGTCACCCACAGGTTGCGGTAAGGCTCAAAGTCCTTGACAAGCTTTGTCAGCTTGTCGTACTAAAATAACAAACACAATACACAGAGCTATAGGATTCTCTCATTCTTTCTCAGAATTGCTGGAAATTCCTTTGTGACCTTGAGAGATGTCAGGGTGACCAGGAGACGTTGAGGATATCATGAGTCAGACAATGGATCAATTCTCTCTCTTCCTACATTTAGTTCATGCAATCATTTTCTAAATTCAAAGATTTTCATTACAAGTACCCAGTATGCACTCAAAACTAAAGGCTGTCAAAAAAAAATTGAGGACAGCCTATGACAAACACTTGATCGTCATGTCACACAATAGGTATTTGGGAGCATATATTGATTGCTTCAATGGGGTTTTCTTTGTTTAAATTTATTTATTTGTCAATTTTATGTCTTAAATTGGACCATAGATAGTTATATAGTCATGAAATGGAGTTACTTTACACAAATCCCCCACCCCTATCCTAACACTAGGCCTTATTAATCACTTCCAACTATCGATCTGATATGGAAAAGGAGTAGTTCTAATCTTACCACTAAACCACCAAAGAATCCCCAATAACAGCTGAGACAAAACTTTTTCTCTTTTTTGTTTTTTTTTTAAATTGCCATAGGCAGAGCAAGGACTCTGAATGATTTTTCCAAATTAATGATTGTAAATGTGGCAGCCAAACTGCTGATTCATTATCTATAAATTTCCTCTCAACAGCAAATAAAAATTTTCTTATCTCATCTTATTTATTTTGTCTAGAACAAGGTAATTAATATTTTGGTATCTTCACAATGTCCTGTCTGCTTTGAGAATGTAG
Organism: Peronia peronii; assembly: GCA_039654565.1. Classification (NCBI taxonomy): domain Eukaryota; kingdom Metazoa; phylum Mollusca; class Gastropoda; order Systellommatophora; family Onchidiidae; genus Peronia; species Peronia peronii. Next base: position 2,255,507 of record JBCEWB010000015.1, on the reverse strand, counting down.
AACTCCATTGTGCATCATGATATCCTCTGAGGTCTCCACCTATTCCAACCACATGTTGCCTTTGAATGTAACATCAAGCCATGCACTAAACAACTAGGCAACAACAGCAAAGAAAATAAATAAATAAATAAATAAAATACATGAATAAAAAAAAAGAAACAATAAAAAAACAATTTGAAAAATGGCAAACTTATTCTATATGGAGTAGCCCATGATTCAGCCATATAAATATATTTGTGCTCAGAGGAGACACTGTAAAAAGCAAAAGTATGTCACACACAGACAAATTCTCTGTCCATACTCTGCGAACTTTATCTGTAATCTTAGGCCGCAAACAAAAGCAATCAGCAATCATATGATTTTCTTTGCACCACTTAATCTCACTGAAAGGGGTCATAAAGAGTTGTTCTTTTGTAAAAAAAAAAAAAAGATAAAAATTTGAATTAAATGCAAGATGAAAATGGTTTCTAGATTATAGTGATTTCTCTGGGCAAGGCAGTACTTCTACATTACATAAAGACATGGCTAAAACAATATCAAATTAAGACAGAAAATAAGTTTTCTCATTCACATCATCAACAAGGAAATGGCAAAGTCCTACTGGTTTTCATCCAACATATGTCTTGTGACTAGGGCAAATGAGTTCGAAGTCGCGCCGGGCGATAAAGATCCACAGCTGTTTTCGGTCGTTTTTAACTACTTTCTGACTGAGATACTAGCATTTTTTTTGTTTCCACAAAACAACAATTTAAGGAAAAAGAAAAATTTTGGTATCATAGTTGGAAAATAGTAAAAAACGGTAAAAAACAACTGTAACTTGAAATCACCCGCCGCGACTTCCGGCTCATTTGCCCTGGGCGCAAGAAACATTTCCTACAAACCTCTAAGAAAACAGTGAGACAAGACAAAAATAAATAAGATTTTGCTTTGAGATAGTACAATGGTGCAGCTACAGTTGTGCAGTGGGACTGATGAGAAACCTGTATCACAACACATGCATGGGTGTCAGATAACAAAAACAAAGACTGTCACAGTAGAGAGGAGTTAATAACCAGAGCATCAGACTCTCCTCATGTTCAAATTACCACAACAGAATGGAGAAAACCGTTTGTGCCTGAACATGTGGGGAAATGTAGGGGAAAATTTCTCATATTATTAATGGTGATGCTACTCTGTGTTAGGTTTTACAGGAAAAAGTATGGTGAGCTAATGAGAACTTCTTGTTTTCGACACAATTGTATCTTTTTTGTTTCATTTAGGAAAGAAATATCTAAAAGAAAATAAGAATTTCTTGTGTGCCAGTAGACTGTATCTATTTGATTTCATTTAAGAGAGATAAAGCTAAAAGTCGACATTCTCAGGAGAACATGAAAAGTCTGATGTCACTGACAGTGGCCAAGACCAAGGAGCAAGTGGAAACTGCTGCGTTACACTTGTCACAGTAAATACACAGCAGTGACTGTAATATTGGCCAATGGATATGTGAAACTATCATTTTCATTGACAGAAGTAAACAAAAACAGAAAGAAAGTAAGACGTCAAATCGGGACCTAAGAATAAGCAGAGGGATCCTAAGTCAATCAATAGATCTGTCATTAACTTTATGAGTGAAGAGCAGATTTATGTGTGGAGAATATGAAATGAAGTCACAAGAAAATGCATGTTAGCAATTTAAGAAATGATCAGCATGACATTTAATAAGTCTGCATGTGACAGACTGAAAGTTTCACAGTAGAGCGAGCAAAACAAAAAAAAAAGGACTCAAATCACACAAAGTAAACAAAAGAAAAGTTAACTCTGTGCATTGCTACTGACTGACAAAATTCCTTTCACACTCATAGGAATAAAGATGCAAAAGTAAGACAAAATAAAAAACACTGACATTTGAATTCCAGTTCCAATTTTTTATTTATTTTTTTTCATGCAGGGGGGGTGGAGAGGATTGTCTTTTCTTTTCTGCCCTGTTTCTTTCCTACTTTTGGGGGGAATGGAGGAAGGTGTGTGTATGTTGGGGGTGGGGGGGGGTGTAAAACTTCACTTATAATTTCATAAAAGACAATAGGGTATAAACAGATTTGCATCTTATTCCCAATGACACACTGTTTCACTGCCTGAGCTGAATTTTCTTGTTTCTCATGAAACCAACAGACATAATTCAGCTCAGCTCATGATATATACCATCAGTATCACAAGAAAAGCATAAAAGCATTTAATTTAATATTTCTAAAATTACAGGTTTTTCTTCATTCTAGTCCATTTGTCCATCTTTATTTGAAGATTATTCTACAAATTCTATCCACATGTATATCAATGATCTGATCCAAGATTACATTCTCAGGTTTCGACTTCTTTTGCTCATAGATAGTTATACAGACAGAATTTGTCTAACGTTTTAATTTTTTTTTTGCTCCTGCTATTAAAAATATTCAAACAGAATGAAGTGTTTTTCTTGCTCAACTGATGATATAATGTCTCACATTTCTATCTTTTTGCATTAACATCTATCCATCTGGGCTTCAGAAGTTTCTCTTTCCTCTTCATTATCGATGCTTACTGAAAGTAAATTCAGTCAAAATGGAAGTTCCTGCTGTTGCTTCTAAATTTCTTATTGCTTTCTTTCTTTCTGAATATATTTCTGTGGTACATTTCTTTTTCACAAAGCGCTGTATTCTGGTGGTGCTGTGTTGAGCCAGTTATAAGTTGAACTAATATTTTTTTAATCAACCTTAGGTTCATTTTCTTCTAAGCACAACTAGCATTGAATTCAAGGAGTGTTATGTTGAACTAGCCGTATGGCTCACTAATAATCTTTCAGTCTGGCCTGGGTTATGACATTACTGGCTTTTAACCTGCATTTAACCTGCACTACTTTCAACTACCATTCTTTTGAACTGATATTGATCAGTATACTGTTCAGTAAATACTTTGTCAACCAGTGCTAAGTTCAAGCAGATCTATTCATCCTGTGCTGAGTTCAGTCATTATTCAGTACATGGTCAAGATAAAAACTGCTGAAGCCTGAAGATTGCTATAGTCTGGGTGATGTGTTAGTTGAGAGATTCAGAGGTCAAAGGTTAGTCAGCCTAAGCACATGCAGTGAATCCACTCAAAGAACATGTGAGGGGAGGCAACTCCTATGGGAACCAGTGTCAAGTGTGTATCCGTGTTTGTTATAATGGCATACAAAGTGACAACCCCGGCACAGAACTGCCAAGCCAAATCCTGTCAAAGTGACATCGTGCTGCCAGCTGGGCTGAAAATGGGAGCTTCTTGAGAAAAAATTTGGATTAGCTCATGACGTATACTTTCTACAACAAAATCACAAGATTGTAGGTCAACAAACTTTGTCTCTTCATAATTAAGAAACCGCAGAGAGATAACGATCATTTTGAGAGCAATATTCCATCCTAATTATGATTATTTGTTGTTGTTGTTGTTTTTATTCAGACAGAAAGACTGCACGAAGAGTGTGGTCACTTGAGTAACATTTCATCTTCATTATGGTTTGCACCTGCACTGAAAACTTAAAATCTGAATCAACTAAAATTCCTTTGCATTCTGTTTATTATTTTAAGACCAGTAAATATGTTGATAGTATTATCTATTTCTGCCTATAAAATCTTATTGTTACATTAGCTAAAGATCTCACTGAGGCTGGGAGTGTCAGTGCTCATGACGAGGTATTTTAAGACACTTTTGCCATAGAGATCAGAGGGGAATTGAGTGATGGTCAGTTAAAGTGGAAGAAAGAAGATAGAAGTGTTTGTTCATCACACTGTGTCAAAAGCAGTGATGTAAGAGCTATGGATTAAAGTATTTGGACTGTTAATGCTGTAGTGAAATCATAAAATTTGATGATGTAGATGTGAATGGTATGATAGTATGACAGCATAGTGGTATGATGGTTAGATGGAATAATGATTTTGCAATGGAACAATGGTGTGATTGTATTAAGGTATTATCTCCTCATTATATAGTTAACTATTAGTATCAATGATTGTGTAAGCCACTGAATAAATCTGATAAACTGAAGTGATCTCTATATAGAAAGAAAAAGCCTCTGCAGTAAAGTTCCATCACCAATACTGAATCCATTCGAAACCATTAACATTTCATCATATAAAAAAAAAACTGTTAGGAATATAATTAAAATAATCAAAGATGTATAATAACACATAAGAAAATTCAGTGAAGTGAGAAGTGAAAGGGAGGGGTGCAAAGGACCTCCACCAAGTGAAGAAGCTTTACGCACAAAATATCATACATAAAGGATCAAGATTATTTCAGCTTTAAGATTTGACACATGATTCACCAAGAAAAATTATATGTGCTCTATTTCCAGGAATGGCTTGCAAAATTAACAATGTGTTGTAACAAATGATTAAGAAGACAACTGTACCCTTCCATTTTTTTTCTGAGGAGAGAGAAATGTGGTAAGTTTTGGATGGATCCACACTCACATTGGTGACAGGCATGCCAAACAGCCTCTCTCTGTTGTTGTAGGTAACAGCCAATTGCTGAGCTTCTTTCAGCTGCTTGTTGATACGCCTCATGTCATTGGCTATTTCATGGGCACGGCTAATGTCTGAATAGGCAGCCATGCCAGCTACTGCCATCTGTGAAGAAACACATGACAGTCATCATAATACCTAAATCACTGCCACAACTTTACTTAATATTCCTGTTTACTACATAAGTAATCTCCTTGACAATCATTTTGTATGATTCTATTGTTTTCATATTTATCTAGTTAATATCTATCACAAAAATATTCGTAAAACCTTTACTCCTTCCATATTTATGTTAATCATAAGGAACATCCATACTGATTCTGTGTTTACATGGAAATTAGTCCCTATAGAAGTTGTTGTGAGTGATTTAACTGCAAATAATTGTGTTGTTAAGAATATAAGTCAGCAGCATCTTCCAGCTGTATTTTGCTGTCTTAAGCATAGCCTGAACTATAATGTCAGTATAACAAGGTGTCTACCTGAAGACCATCCAGTCTGTCCTCAAAGTTGGTCTGGTCTGATTGCTGCAGTTTGCGGAAACGTTCTTCATCCTCATCCAATTGCAGCAGTGTTTGTTCCATCTGATGCTCAATCTTGTGTGGCCAACCAATGGTGGTCCATCTGGAAAGGAAAAATATCAGAGCATCAAAGGCTTGTTAAAGAAGAAGAATAAAACAACTACATGCATACTTTTAGATCTTCTATTCTGCACAGGGACATATCTGCATTTTTCTGAACTCTTATGCATTAATGATATCATTAGCCTAAGTTTTATGCATGTGAAATTTGATCCCATATATTCACTGCATTTTTTATCTAACAAACTCAAAATACTTTCCTGAACAAAAATCTGATTATCACGACAATCCATATGTTAATCTCATTGCATTCAACTGATAATTTTTATACAGTATTTGTATACTCGTTTCTCTTCTTATGTATCTCTTGACAGCTCTACATCAGAAAAAAACACAGATTCACCATAAGTATGTGAGAATATAAGATTTGCTTCTAATTTCTGACAGGATACTTCTTCTCAAACAGTTACATACTTGGCATTGAAGTCATCAGTGGACAGGTTGTAGTAGAATTCTTCAATAAGTTCATAGTCACTCATTGCTTTGTCAATCAGCTCCTGTAAAGATAAGATAAAATAAGATAGGATAATATATCTCAGTGTCAACATCAATGCATTTTTTTCACATGACCACTGCATTACTATAAGTCAACAACACAATCATTCACAGCAGTAGCCTCAATTCCCACACAAGATCATGCCAACATGTAATTTAAGCATTAGATCAAGTGGACAAAAGACATAAAATGATAATAGTTTTTTTGTTTTTTTTTTAAATTAGGAAGTTTTCAATAGTTTTAATGTTCAGAGCAAGAATGATCTTCTCTAACTCTAAATCAATAAAAGACTGCACTTTATCAAAATCTACAGATTTCAAAATTGATAAAAATCATTGCTATGAGATCTGATCACACGAGAAACATCTCTACTAGAATCATGCAAATCTGTTTAAATAAAAGCACACTGTCTCTTAAAGCATCTATAAATTGTCATGGCTAAGGCAATAAAATTCTACCTCATAATTCTTCACAAAATAAAATGTTTTTTCAGTCAGGCTGTAAAATTTCATATGTCTCTCACTTGCAAAACTTTGTTCATAATTGGCCATCAATTCCCTTACACATTCAAAATACATTCAATTCAAAACTAGCTCTTCAAGAAAAACTGCAAATTAAGTGCTATCTTTATGTATTTCAAAACTCTGACAACTTCACATCCACATACATTATGTTCCTTCAGTCTGTCAGGAATGCCTTTGATCCATTCCCTCATCTCTGACAGTTCCTCGATACAGTTGGGTTTGTCATACAGCTTGCGACTGATGGACTTGAATTCCTCACAAGCCTGAAAAATCATTCAGATAAGTCTCTACATCACCACAGTTTAAGCAGTCTCCTGATTTATTTACATTAAAACATACAAATTAGGATTAACTATTTCTAAATAACATATTGATGGACAGATACATAATTTGGCATTGATTTGACAAGCCATAGTACATGATTGCAGTGAAAATGATCTAGCATGTGAACATTTATTTAGATTTTACAATTTTATTTTATTTCATATTCAATGAGATTAGAAGTTATTTCAAAATCATTAACAAGCATTGAAGAAATGCAAATATAATTGCAGTCAAAATTCCAGTTGAACAATGTCATAGAAAAAACCCAACTCCAGTTTTGTGGGACAAAACTAATAAGAGTTCATCAACCAAACAGACAAACAAATACACACATATATATGTATGTGTATATATAGGCCATTATGTCTCATCCTGCTCAAAATAATTTTGGAATAGAACTCAGAGCTCACAAGGGAAGAGAAAAACAAACAGACAGAGATAAATGTGCATATAGTGTACTGAAAATAGCCAGAGAAAAGCTTGAGCCCAATGGAAAAGACCACTAAAAACCAAGTCCAGTCATGGATTTTGTTTAGATTGTATTATGCTCCTACAGGAGCAAGAGGAACAATGATGAATGGCAGAGACCGCCCAACAACAAGTGTGATAAACAGTGTTACTGAGATTCTGTATTCTCACTGGGATCAATAGGAACAATGATGAAATAACAGTGACCAGGCAAAAGAAAAGCTGATAAAGAGTGCTATTGAGGCCTTGTATACCAACCAAGATCAAGTGGAACAGTAATAGAAATAACATTGGAACATTGCATTCTTACAGTATAGATCCTGACAGCTTAACTCACATCATCAGCTTGTTTTCTCAGCTGTCTGGCCAGGAGTTCCAGTACAGCATTGCCCAAGGCCTTTCTCTTCTTGCCCAGCGCTTGCCGAGTGAGCTCAGTATTGACGAAGAATGGACCAATGGTGATAGAGCTGGGGACAATGGCCTCCAAAATTTCTTTCTCTTTCAGATGCATCTCGACCTCCGCCTTCACCTCTTCAGCCGAGTGTCCAGCAGCCTCGTAAGACCTGGAACAACAAGGGTAAAAGTAAGCAGTGGAATAGCATGGATTAAAGTATGTACTGCTACAGCAGCTGAAGGCCTGATCACTCACATTCTGTTACATTATGCAAACTTCATAAGACTTTGAATAGCAAAGGTTAAAATGTGTACTGTCAAAGTGTCTGAAATTTTCACCTACATTCTGTTGTGCCATCCAAAATTTCTATGACCTAGAATAACAAGATTTTAATTGTATGTCATAAGTGTGATTGAAATTCAGTCATATTTTATAAGTACTGCTGAATTCGAAATAAGATCTATGCTCTTAATGCACTGCAGCTTCTAGCAGTGGCCACTGTGGATATAGGAGCTACACTAAATTTGAGCTGTTTTTTTCCAAGACATAATACAATTTCTTCCTTCACTTATATAAGCATATACACTCTCACACGGTTAAAAAGAAAACGCTTAAAAAGAAACTTGCGTTATTGAGCAAGAATCTTTGGGAACGGGTTTTTTGCTATGTCATTTCTTATGCTTACAAAGAAATACAACGATGGGCCGATATGAAAACTACGCTTATTACGAACGGTTTTCTTTCCCCGATCGCACTTTTCTTTCATATTAAG
>JBCEWB010000015.1:2202915-2216860 GCA_039654565.1 Peronia peronii | reverse complement strand
CAGGCCTTACCCTCAGTTTCATACCGCTGGGCAATACAGCACATTGCGGGCGCTGGTACTTGACTCGCTCACGGACGATTTCTTTGTCAGGGCCTGTTGTGTCATACTGTTGGCCAGTACAGCCGCGCATATACAGTAGGCCTACTTGACACACTCAGGGATGATTTGTTTGTAGGAGGGAACTGGTTCGGTACCTGAGTTTGGTCTTGGTTACACTTAATATGAAAGAAAAGTGCGATAGGGGAAAGAAAACCTTTCGTAATAAGCGTAGTTTTCATATCGGCCCGTTTTATTTCTTTGTAAGCATGAGAAATTACATAACAAAAAAAAAACGTTCCCAAAGATTCTTTCTTAATAACGCAAGTTTCTTTTTAAGCGTTTTCTTACTAACTATGTTAGAGTGTCTACACAGAGACCTGGAACATCATATATGATACTACTGATCATGGTTTTGCATTCTACTTTTCAAATGCACTGCAGTTGTGCTACGGCTACAATTTTAATAATAGATTTTACTCCATACCTTATGAACTTCCACTCCATAGTATTTCACCAAATTTTTGTGACTGATGCCCTCAAAGTTCTTGATTTCATCACAGATTTCCTTCAGCTGCTGCTGATCATTGGGCTGGAATTTCATCTGTGGTCACAGAAAAACAAAATATGATAGTTTCATCTTCACACTTAGGTGACAAACATTTTATGACATTCATAATCATATCACCAGTTGTTACAGCATTGTTTTTAAAAATAATTTCAGGAAATGAAATGTTCAATGTGAAACAATCATTGGACATAATGATTTGTTCTGCGGGGATGGTAAAGATGATGCCGATATTCTGAAGAAACATCACCACCAAAATTAAGCAAGATCAACAATAAAAAGATGTACAAAAATGATATCGCATAAGTTTTATCCTATTTCTGCTTACAAAGAGACAAAAAATATTGCCTTTGGCTGGGTAAGACAGTGGCATGAAAGACTTTTATGAAAGGGGATTATGATAGTCACTGATATACATATCCATTTTACCAAAAAATAATGCTATTCTGATTGCTAAGGAAAAAACAAACCTCTTTCATGGCCATCAACTCTCCTGTGTTAATGTTCACAGCTGTGTACACTTTGCCAAACTGTCCTTCACCTGATGAATGCATATAAAAGATCAAGGATAATGCACGGTTGTCAGTAAAGCATACCTTAGGATGTTAGAAGAAAGCTGCCATTTCAGATTTATTCACAGCTTAAAGAACATGTTTCATGACACCAGAAGTAAGATCTATAATGATGAACATGGCAAACATATACACGAGTGCAAAATATCAATTAAAGTGGTACGGTGTCGACAAACAGCGATGATTATTGACAATATAACAAATGAATTTCAGAAATATGTGGGTAAAACATTTGTGTTTCAAAATCTGCATCTTACAGATAGCAGAACTTGTCTATCATGAATGACAGTTAATCTGATAATGCAGTACGTGTTCAATACTTTATAAAGTGTTCAGAACATTTCCATGAAGCACGTGTACAACCCACAGGTTATTACACAATGAGTGCCACCTAAGAGTCCATCTGCCCAAGAACTCACTTTTTTGTCTCATCTCCCGTTGACTGGAGTTACAAGTGGAGATAAGTGTGCTACTGTCATACATTATTATTACAATATTTTCATTGCTTTCTAGTGATAATACATTATCATTATTGCTGTTTAGTGATCTTCAGATAATGCCCATATCTCTCAAAAGTGTTCAAAAGAACTGCACACCTATTTTGATACCACGCTGCCATCTGAAGTTCACTCGGCGCACATTCATGCGGAAGTCTGGTTCATGTACACGGCTGGTCACCATGCCGATGACCCTCTTGTCTCTCAGCTTGTGTTCTCTGTCTATCTCCAATTTCTCAATTTTCCGGTGAAGTCGCTCCGTTCTAGGGAGATGCTTGTCAGCTTCACTTAGGTTTGCTAGGAGATAAAAAAATTAAAGAAAAAAAAAGGGGATTAGTCACCATGTACATACAGATTCAATTCTTCATGCTCCTCAGTCATATAGATATCTATTAAATGCAAATAAGAACAGTAATTTTCCTAAAATGTAACTTTATTTCACCTTGTTACTTGCATAGCACTCACTGTACAGAAGAGGCAATCATTATCATGACTGCAACAACTGTTTCAATCCTTTAACTTTGTTTTTTTTTTTTTTTTGTTTATCTCATTGCTTTACAATTCTGATTAAAATGAAATACTGATTGTTTTCACCTCACATGCAGGTTCATTAAAATATAACTATCGTCACTTTAATTTTTTTTTTTTAATTAAAAAAAAAAAATCAATCCACCACCTGATAGAAGCTTGATATAAAATGAGTGCTCATATAAACTTTAAAATTTTCCCTCCCAGTTGTATCAGTTTATTGCTGTGACAAATGATTTCTAGCTATAACAATCAGACAATGATGGGTGAATATCATATAGAGGGAATGCCTGACCATCACCACTTCAAGAGAATCAAAAAGCCAAGCTGTAGTGATGCAGTTAGTGCTGTCTGTCTCCTTACAAAACTGCAAACATTGGCCAACCAAAGAATAGAACTGGTGTAAATGATATACACACACTGGTATGGATAAATTGGATATTGGAAACTTTACACCTATGCTCACTACCAAAAAAAAAAAGAATGGGGAGGAAAAAATATTAACCAGTAGTTACACTGGCAAAATTCTTGCAGGAATAAACAAACAAAAATCAAACAAAACAAAAAAAAAAAGAAAAAAAGAAAAAGAAAAAAAGTAAATAACTAAAAATTCACAAGTTATATATTGGTTCATGCTATCACTGTTAAGCATCAATTTCCATGTCCTTAGTAAATGCTTCCTTTCTTCTTCCCCCCCCCCCTTTCCCCAGATGTACTAAGTACAACATGAGTGTCAATTGAAAGAAATGGTGGCAAAATACTTATATATGAATCTGATATATGCTTCTGTGATCTCTTTCCTCATTACAGGATGATTATTCAGTTTACTCTGGTCTGTGTGAACAGTGAGACTATAGAAAACTGCATATGAGCAGAATATTTAGTACAGTGCTACCATATGAAGTGCCTAACTCTCATATTATTTCAACACTGACCATTGGTAAGACACCCACAGAGCCTTCCACATTTCCACAGATGATTTATAACATGTACACAGACATCATATAAACTCTAATGCAAGACAAGCAAAATCACAAGACAGCATAAAAATCATTTAAGCATCACAGTTTTTCTTCTCTGTAAAACAATAAATTTTTCTACTCCTATATATGCTGAGTTATACCTACTTCAAACTTTTTCATTTTTTTTTTGTTGTTGTTGTTTGTTTTCACAAATGTGAGACAAAGAATATTCTACTCCTATAAATACTGAATTATATCCAATGCAGGCTTTTTTTCTCAATATGTGAAGCATTAAAATTATTCTATTCCTTCATACACTAAACTATATCTACTGGGGGGCATTGTTTTTGTGATGTTTTGGTTTTTCTTTTTTTTTTTTTTGCTTTCACAAATGTAAAACAAAGAATATTCTACCTCTATGCACACTAAACTATATCTACGCAGGCTTTTAAAAAAATGTATTTGCTTATTATTATTTTGTTTTGCTCTCACAAATGCGAAACAAAAAATTAATCTACTCCTATAAACACCAAACCACATTTACTTAGGTTATTTTTTTGTTGTTGCTTTTTTTCTTTCACAAATGCACAACAAAAAATATGCTACTCCCATATACACAAAACTATATCTATTGCATGCCATTTTTTAAACTCTTTCTTTTTTTAACATACAGATCTACACAAAGCAACAACTGATGATTTTTTTTTTTAAAAACAGGTAAAAAATCACAATGACCAGCAAAACCTTGTATCCAACATATACACATGGACTGCATAATACAAAACACATACACATGGACTTCAAAATACAATCACAGAGCCCACTGTGTCAAGGCCACAAAGGTAAAACAGATGAAGCGAAGAGAAGACGGCATTGTAGAAACGACACACCACAAGGCCAGTGATCAGCGGGTGTCAGCAGCTCTGCATACATCCTTGTTGTGAAATTCTGGCAGCTGGAACTATCTGCTACACTGCTCAACACAATGACAAACCAGCCTAAATCAGTGCAACAGCTGAAGTAGGATCAATTCTCCATATAGCTGGGCTGGTATTCAGAGAGGCTGTCACACTTATTCTATGCACCTGATCTTTTCAGTTATTTAAAAATGGGGGTGATACTCTTCTGTAAAATGTTCTATCCCCCTCATCAAGATACTGTATGACAAGTCTAGCCTATTCATTTACTTTTATGAGGATGTGACACCAATCTTTATATTTCCTTCTCTTTTGATTAGCTTTGGTTTGTTCTATGAAGATATTATATTACATGAAAGTTTGACATATTATGTAAGTGTGGCAAATCTAATTTATTCATTTACTATCAAGGGGATGATACAAGTCCTTACATTACATTCCACTGTTCATCTGAGCTGAGAATTTGTTTTATGCAGACATTATATTGCATGTAAACTTTGATATATATATCCCAGCTTTCTACAGCCACAGCTCTATGAGTAGGACCAAGATGTCAGCAAATACAGTGTATTGTTTGTGGTTAAGCCAGTGATTACTATGGCTTCTTCTCTGGCAAAACTGACACAAAATTCTTTAGAAAAATTAGCCTCAGGATTTGCTGAGATCTGTGAATGAAAGTGACTAACCTCAGACTCATTATTGCACCCGAAACCAATAGCATTTGCCAAAAAGCATAAATCTGTGATTATTTCCATTCTCTTCAAAGTCTGCTTCTATCACCTGTACCTGACTTTATGATAAAGATCATTGCTTGATACTTGATTTTATACAACACAATGTGCAAAAACAATACAAAATCCACTGAGTGATTTGAATACACTATCAATGTTATTCAGCAGTTCTTGAAACAAAACCTTCAATCCAGGTATGAAAGGACTAAAAACAACAAAAAGCAACACAATCACGGATGTATACAGTGGAGTTCTGGCAACACAACTGCTTACATATAAAGTGAAATTCTAAATCCTAAAACATTTTTTTTTTAAGAAATGAGAATTTCTGAGGACTAGCAAGACAAGTCAAGTTCATGAAAATTTAGTAAGTTGTAGATCATTGCTATATGACTATATATAGTAAAAAGTGTATAAGACACTTGACTATGACCTCTTCTAGCAATATCATGAACCCTAGTGCCAGGGATGGACATTGGATGACCACTGTGAGGTGACAAAAACTGCTGATCATGCAGATTATCAGTATTAGCATTCTAAAATGAATTTCCACATCCTATAAATAGTGAAATTTTCCTTTCTTTCTGGTGCTTCAGAGCTCAGTTGTGGACTTATGCATAGCAAAGGTCAAGACACTCTTGATTTGGACAAAAAAAGGTATGGGGGGCACATATAGGCCCTCAAGAACCCGGTATTTACTCTATGGAAGCCCTTATAATGATGGGGGGTAGGAACAAAATTTAAGAAAAGATACGCCCAGAAAGCCGAAAAACGGCAAGAAGAGACACAGAAGTCATGAAGAGAGGGCTAGTATGTAAAAAAGGGCTGTTCCAAGGCTGAAAGCTGAACAAAAAATTCTCCATGTCCATTTTTCGTTGTAAAAAAAACTTCAAACGCGTTTTTCTCGAAACCCTTTTTTTTTTTGACAGTATTTTGCTATCTACTTTTTTGTTTTGAAACCAATTCTAACCAAATCTGGGTTACATCATTTTCATAACAAGACCAAAAAACATACGCATGCGCGGCCCATTCCGTTTGTAAGTTTTAGAGAAAAATGTGTTTATAGTGATGAAAAAATGGCGAAATTTAAAATTTTTTGTTAAATGGCATTTTCAAAAATTTCTGGAAAATTTTCTATTGTATAGGGAGGCCTGAAAATATGTAGCTTTTTAGATATTATGTCAAACAATATGTTCACCAAGTTTTACCAATTTGTTCCGAAATTTGATGGAGGAGATAGATTTTAAAATTAGTCAATTTAGAGATGCCAAAATCCAATATGGCGCCGTTGCCATGGCAACCGTATGAAAAAGTCTTTTTTTTTTTTTTCCACAGTTTTCCTCTAATTTGAACATGCCGAATTTGATGGAAAAGGGTAAACTAGCCTATACACCCCCCCCCCCCTTAAGTCAGAAGAAGCTGCATTTGTTTCACATATTATTTTTCTCCCCCCTCACAAAAAAATAAAACACACCAAATGATGTGACATTCAGAAATCATAGCAGAGATAAATACGTAATTAATTCAACTTAAACACGCCGAGGATCCTATTCCAATCCTGAATGTGACTGCATCTCTGACGATACAAAAAAAAAATTTTTTTAATTTTCAAATTTCTTAAAAATTGATCTCTTTGGACAACTACAATGCAGGAGTGGGAAAATATCAGAACTGATCATTCAAAAAAAAATCTGAATGGCTGGATGCTCAGATTTTAAAACTGAAATGTCCAAGGAAATCCAAGTCTGCAAGGAAAAATTTCAAACTTTTAATCAAAAAGACATTCAAAAGAACTGACAAAGATGAGGGACAGTCAGTAAAATTCCAGGCATAACTTTATGTCTACAGCAGTAATTTTCCTGCATTTTCAACCAACTGCTTTTCCAATGATATCAATGTAATGTCCATGAAGTAAAACATTCAGTCCTTTCAATCATACATTTTCAGTGAATCCGTAAAGATGAAGATTTATGTTTACAGACAGTTGGCTAAGAAGTTAGGCTTCAATCAAACCATAATTCTCTTTTCACCTTTCAATATTGTTTTCTCCTTTCAACCACCTGTGGACACTTATCTCGTGGACTGTATACAAACATATAAATTCTAAGTTCAACTTTAAGTCCCTGGCAGTAATTTTGCCTAACTCCCAACACCCTCCAGCTTGGGATCAATTGTTGTTACAAGACATTAATTAGCAGTGAATTAAAATATATGGCATGATCTACTACTGTCTCTCATCTTTCTGCAGAGGCATTTCAGAAAGTAATGTGAGCTTCCATAGGAAGCTTTACAATCATGACAGCACAGTCAAAATTATATGACATCAGAACACCATACATTAGCAGGTCATCTGTGGCTTAAAAGATCATTTTACTCTCGCCAATTGGCTGTTCCCAGCCCATGCATTACAATCTGGTTTTAATCATCAAAGCCAACTTCAAACTGAAAAATTATTAGTTCATAAATAAAGGTGCTGGCATTAGTAAATTTACAGTATATGTTTTTTTTAAAATGGGGTGCAACATGTACTAATATGGAAAGCTTTAGAATTAACATTCAGCATAAATGATTAATTTTGTAATGGTTGTACTGATACTACTGAAAGAGTACTAGTAAAAACACATTTTTATCTTTTTGTCCAGTTTCTATTTTTGGCATTTTAACATGAAAAGTCTTTTATATGCATCTTCACAAAATAGCCCAAAACATTAATTTTTCTTTTTTCTGCATTGTTGGAACAGTCTTACACTTTTAAAAAAAAAGGGAGGGAGGGGAGAGAGAGAGCTTGATTGAAATAGCTGAAGGCAGTTTTTTTTTTTTTGTTCTTTCTTGTTTCAATGGAATAGCCTCAAACATTTTTCTTTTTTTTCCCCCTACTCTGTAAGTCTACTCTATATAAAAAAAAATAACACTACTGACTGGTGAAGAAGTGAGATCATGGACTGTTACTGTCCATAAATATCTCTTCTGACAAACTACTTTTGACAAATTAGTTTGTTCAATAGTTTCATGTATAGTGATTTAGAAGCTTTGTGTCTACATACTAGATTTCTGAAAAAATACAAGTAAGTGGTGAAATCATCCGCATTTGAAGCCTATGTAATTCCTTTCTAAGCTATCATGCAATGTTTCTTCAAATCTCTCCTTTATATGATTGAAAGACTAGAAAACTGTCATATGAAATGTAAAGTTAAGAATCTTTAACTATTATAGTCATAAACTACTTGCAATTTTTCCTATTAAAAAAAAAATAAAAAATTGGAAGCCATGCAAAATTTCAATTTCTAAATATATGAGGAATTATAAATAAATATGCACAAGGACAGACTATGACAGCCACTTTCAAAAGCATGCGGGAGGATAACCACTGAACAAATACACCACAAACACCCCAGCGAAGAAAATGAGTTGGAGGAAAATGGAAGAAAGAGGTAAAAAAAAATGACCCGCGAAAACTGGAAGCTGACCTCTAGACCCGCGACGAGTCTGAGCAATGTCCAGATATATGCGGCCGTCGTCCGAGTCCACTACAGAAATTTCTGGAAGCTCTGGTATGGAATGCCTGGAGCCTCCTGGGGTATTAGGTGCAATCAGATGAAAGGACATGCAAGACATGTCACAACAATGGGGGAGTAGTGATACTTCACACGCAAAAAGACATATACAGGAATCTGAATTTATTACTAGCTTGAAGGTATGATGAAAAAATACACCTTTTCATAAATGAAACCAATGTGTGGTATAGCTCTTCTGGATCATAATATATCCACCTACTGGGTGAATGTTGCTTCTTGAGCTCCTGATTCACATCACTTTTAATACTCACATAATGCATGAATTATCAGGCTGTGTAGGCCTCATTTCAGTATGTGCTTCCAATTTTTGCTAGCACAGATACACTACAATCCCAATAGAGCTACTGCTTACTCTAGACGATTCAAGGTCATTTAACCATTATCTCTAACTACTTTTGCCACCTACCAGCAATTTATCTCAAATTATATTTTCTATCTGCAAACCACAATATGGTTTCCTTGACATCTATAAGATTAGCACACACGCACACACGCACACACACTAAAATGCAACAAAAACGGTAAACTTGTTTCAACATTTTCCCAGTAGTCAAAATCAATTGTTAACTATTACAGGAGTCTAATTTAAAACCGACAAAGAAAATCAAATATGAAGATAACGTCTTTTGTTTTCTCCTGAGCAATGAATACAAATTATACATGGAAAATCTATTTTAAGACATTTGTCAATCTGTTGCATCAAACAAATCACCTAAGATAGTAGGTAAAAAAAAAAAAAAAAAAAGCACTATTTACGGATCATAATGTTATAAAAACCAAACAATTTTAGGATGTACTGGCTTTCATCTAAATGGTTGCTAACAAGCCTACATGCCTTTCATTAACACATATAAAATTGTGAAAGTTATTTAAACTGTGCTCTTGTCACCACTGTCAACAACAAAACCAAACCCTCAGAACTAGTAATATTCTAGTCTGTCGTTCACATCTATATTTCAAGGTGACAAAGTTGTGATGGCAAAGTTTTCAATGCTATCAGCAGTCATTCAAGCCCATTCCAAACGGATCTGCTACAGCCAGGTTTGCTACTTCAGACCATACACTGCACACCTCTAATAAAGAAAGGCACCCAGGCAACCAATATAACACTGAACAAACCTGCAGCTGGTATTACTGACACTTTCACAAAGCTGTGATTAAACTTTCAGGCCTTTCTCTTCACTATATATCACAATTTCAGCTTTTGCTACATCAAAATCAGATACAGTTAAACTGCTTTGATACATGAGATACTGCTGTTTATCTCAGTTGTTATTCTCTTTTCATATAAACTTCATCATGATGATTCCAACACATCATTCATAGGGTTAGAGAAACAAAAGAAAATTTCACGCAGTTGCTGGACAATGAGGGGAACAAGAAATTTAAAAAGGTTGCAAGATGGGTGCATTCCTAAGCCATTGATGGAGTGGTTGCAGCATGCTATGTAAGCCTTTTGTGCAAAACAAACATGTTCTGATACTGAACAGAGATGACAAGTTTAGTCAGAAGTTCACAATATGACTCTATTCTTCATAAAAAAAATAAAAAACAATCTCATTGTCTTATCTCAAGTGCCTTGAAGAAGCCATGCACAGCATTGAAAATAGCAAATGGCCAGAGGAATTTGCAAGACTTGCTGACCTATGACTGACACTGTAGTCCTGAGATGGATAATTCTTTCTGTGAATCCCTAGCCATCAATCAGGGAACATTTCATACTATTCATTACATTTGGTACTATGCGTCTCACTTGTTACATCTTCTTACAACCCTACAGCAACTGCATAACATAAGATCCGCTAAATGGTTAGTAAGAGGCCTCCCAGATCTACCATCTAAGTTCTAAAAAGAAATAAATGACAGCGAAATTGTTTCGAAACTCTGGAGGATAGAGTTTTCATTCAACAGCACATCAGCAGGATTAAGGCTACATTGTCTCTTTTACACTCTCAAAGAATTACAAAACAAATGGAACCACAGCTCCTAGTGTTTCAGTCAGTGGTCAACATCAAAATGGGGTAGTCAAGGTTACAATGATTAAAGTTTTCACAAATGTTCAAGTTTATCAGCAGTCCATTTGTTTGTGTATTATCTCATGAAAATTTGGACACAAGCAATAATGACATGAAAGGTGGACAGTCAGAGCCTGAGGCATAAATTCAAGATTCAGATCGGAAAAGATCAATGAGAAAGGAAAGGAGGAACCAAGTGAAAAGTTTTAAATCAAAAACAGAGGGGAAAAACAAAATTTGTGTTAATTGACCACAATCACCCAAACTACCACAGTTAACCTTGCTTTCTCCCACAGCAAAACATCACCTTAGCAACAGGAAAACAGAAAAGGGGGCATGCAGAATCAAGTACTTACTGTTGGATGTGAAGAAGGGACTGCCCAGGGTGGATGGCGTGGAAGTCAGGCTGCTGGTGGAGTGATGGGAACCTCCCTCACTCTGTGCGGAACGAGCTGAGATGGATCGGGTGAAGCGGGAATTGTTTTCTGGACAAGATGCCAGCCTCAGCATGGATGGATGACCACTGCGCTGGAGGTCTAAGTTACTTCTACTCAGTGAAATACCTGAAAAATGCGTTACAATCAGTTAGAACACACAATTCAATATTTTTCCAGTCGCGAAAAAAAAAAAAAAAAGAAAAGGGTTGGGGACAAATACAATCAGAAATAAATCATTTTTAAACTTTTTTTTTCTTGTTCTGTCTGTCCTCTCCTGCTACAGGCCATTCAGGAAGATGATAAAAATTGCCTTTCTTGGACCAGTCAATATGTAGCATCAGTGACAGACAGGTGATTTCTTTTCAATGTGTCCTCAACTGCATCTGACTACCTGTTCCTTGGTCTCCACCAGCCTCTGAAGCCTGACTTTTTCATTCTGAAGGCTCACACTGCCAGCTGATCAGATAAGACTCTCTCCCATCAAATACTAATCACTGTCACTGTCTACTTCAAAATAAACTATGTGCCTCTATGTTCACTTCATAGTTTAACACAATGACTGAATGTTAATGTCACCTGTCTTCAATGGTAACATTTGATTGTAAGGAAATTGTTAGACATTTGTTTAAATTAAATAACTGGATTAGCTGTCGACTGGATGTCTCAGTCTCGATGTTCAAGACACCTCTGACTATCTTCCAAGACCTGGGTAGCTTTTACAAGAACATGATAGCAAAACTCTAAAGCAACGGTAAACATCAGAGACCTTACAGTTGGACTATTTATACCATCACATTATTGGTGATCATGAAAGTCTGTAAAATGTAGTCACCTTTTTATAAAATGTTATTCAAAATTTCACTTATGTTCAGTCTAACTGCGTTGTATTATATTTGTAACACCTGACTTGTAGAAGGTAAATTAGTATAAGCTTTCACAGTGATGATTATCCTCAAAGAGCAATAAGATGATCTTGTCCATGTCTCACTTACGTTTGCATCATCACTGATCTTAATTAAATACTTAGACACACAAAAAAACCTGCACTAACACCAGGGCTTCAAAGTTTTATCTACTCACCATGGCCAAAGGAGCGATTGTCTGATGAGCCAATGATGTGGTTTAGACAATTGTAAATCTGGAACTGGAAGTCCTGTCATGAAATAAATATCAAAATTTATTGCCTTGATAAGTGTTTCAAGTGATTTGATAATTACAGAAACTGACATCATTATAAATTTAATTAAATTATAGACCTGAGCTCTACTGAGTTCTTTCCTGTAGTTTTTCCAACAAAATTTAACTATATGACAAACAAACAAAAAATCAAAATTATTCAATAATGCACAAATCATAAACTATGAGAGACAACATGAAAATTATACATACCTAATGAAAAGGACAGAAGAATAAGGTAATGTTTGCACACATAGCAATGAAATGAAATGCACATTTTTGTAAAGTAATGAAAAATATTTTGCTCTGGATTCTGGGTTATAAACTATCTGTATCACATTACAGAAATGAATGAGTGCTGGGTCAAGTATGGTAAAGAATACATAACAGGGAGCAAATAAAATCCAACAGTTCAAGAAATGTTATCATGAAGTAGATACAAGAAGAACTATATCGTGGCTATTTACCTTGAACTCATCTTGTGTCAGATACACTACATTTTTTGGCTCACAGGCTAATGCAATAAACTCCAGTCCTTGAGTGGCCCACCTGATCAGAGCACAAGGCAAATAAATGTTGGACACTGCTCACCTTTGTGAAATATTTTCTGATGAACAAAGCTGTTCTAATTCTATCCATTCTCTTTACTTCATATGCCTTTGACTGAGTTTTAAGAAATACTTTTTTTTTTGTGCACTAATAGGAAGCTCTTATGTACATGATATACCTTACACTGTTACAGCATCAAATGGCATTATGTCAAAATTTTCTAGTCATATAATTGACACTATGCTTTGAAAATACATATTTCAAATAACTCACAACAAGAATACTTATTAATGATCAATGTTAACTCATTCAGACTGCAATATTTCACACACTTGGGCATCTCATTCAAACTGTCTGTTTCTCCCAATGAGATGCTTAGCATGACAGATTTGAAAACTGTACATTAATTTTTTTTTCTCTCTCAACCATCAGTACTATTTACTGAAATCATGAAAGAATGTTATGACTCAAATTGTCAGGATTCAGGCATCGAAAACTACACCAAGGAGCTTTGCAATCTGTCTACTGACCTTGGCCTAGTGCCTCTGCCCCGTTCACACTTGTCAATGACAAAGTTCATCCAGTTTTTAGCAAAGGAGACTGTCATCTGGCACATCTTCTCCCGTTGGTCTCTGGATACCAATCGCATCAACTCTCTTTGATACTAAGAAGAAACAAAACATATATAAGCTACAAGTCACCTGGAAAACATCACCAGCATTCGCAATCTATTTTCTGCACTGACTACAAGGAGTTTTACTCTTGAGAATTTTAAGGCAGGGACAACACTTGAAGCAGTCACTTCCTCATTTTTGAAAATAGCTCAATTTGTTGTCATCAGTTATATTTGTAAATTTCTGATCTTGTACTGATATTTGTACATCATCTGATTTAGACTATCTAAAGTTTTCATGTGGCTGCTACATCAGAGACCGTATATAGGTAGATTCTGTATTTTCAAAACCTAAAGCCCTGCGATGCTTGCTCCTATCAGCATAAAATTATGGCCATAAGTCTATTATAAACCTGACAACTGGGAATGGATGCCACTTGTCCAAACAAAATATAACAGTGACAGACTTAAAATTTGGTGCAGGTCTGGCAAAAAGACAAAATGGTCCTCAGGAGAGCTTTAGATTTTTGCCCCCTGCAGTTGTTGAATTCAGAAAATAAATTTACAACAAATTTCCATTCCCTCAGTGGACATAAGAAAATTATTTAAATCTAAAGCAGGCTGTAGTGCCCCTGCCACGAGCACTATTGTACATCCCAATAACTAGCAATGCCAACGGAGCCCCGCTGCCGCGGGGAAAAAATCGGCGTTAGCATAGAATTTGACCCTCGTGTTAGAAACGGACCTATAACTTTAAAACTAATGCAGT
>JBCEWB010000015.1:2156878-2168982 GCA_039654565.1 Peronia peronii | reverse complement strand
TCTTTTCTTCTTTTGTTTTGAAAGTAGAGGCAGGGAAGAAATGGGCCTTGAGGAAAAGAGGAAAAGGGTAGGTTGAACCCCCCCCCCCCCCCAAAGATGTCACAGCCTAAGAAAGATTACATTGGATTCTGTGCCCGAAAATGATATGATAACACTGGACAATACTTCCTTAGTACAGGCATGCAATGAGCAGTCTTGCTCATCATTGAATCATTAAAGCTAAAAATTCTAAACTGAAAAACTTATGCCTACTTGACTCTCATGTGTTATTTTCTGTGAAATATTTATGATCTAAGAAGGGTTACATCAGATAGTAACATAATCCAAAGATTTAAATAGTTGTTTGTATCTTGGATTTAACAAAGAAAAAGGTGGTCTTTTTCTGTTACAGGTGCTATCACTATCATCTTTATTTACAATACAGTATTTCTATATTCTCTGCACAGAAACATTGCCACAAAGATCCAGTGTTTTTGCCTGTTTGCCACCCACTTTCACGAGCTGACGGCCCTGGCAGATGAAGTGCCAACGGTCAACAACTTGCATGTGACCGGACTTGTCACGGAGGACACTCTGACCTTGCTGTACAGGGTCAAACCAGGTCATTATCACTTATAACTTTTAAAATTATTGTTTAGGAACTGACATTGTAACTATTTGAGAGGGGGGGAAATTCCTGTCCTTCCTTTGCTGGGAGAAAAGCTGACCCTAAAGTTGAAGCTGAATTCTTCATAACCATAATTTGTAAGCTTATGAGTTGTCCACTAGTACCTTCAGACTGGCGATCTAGGTGTGAGTGGTATTTTGAAAATTTGGTTATGGCTGTGGTGTTCATTGCACCTTTCAACATCCAGTTGGGGCAGTTATCTCGGGAATTCTTGGTTTCCTTGTTACTCCTCTTCCAAACATCTATGAAAAACCTGATTAGCATGTGGGTTTATATCTCTTTGGAAGATATCATTTCCAGAGAAATCTAAAATGTCTTTCCAGAAAAGATGTTATTCATTTAATTTTGATGATGACAGCATTGATTCAATACAACTCCTACTGTGAGTGAGCTTTTTGTATGATAGAAAGAGAAAAGACTGAAAAAAAAAAGAATCCTTTTCTTGTATTCTACCTCTGCCATGGTTTGGGCTTTATTTGTAGGCTGGTAATTTGTGTTGGAATGTATCCAAATGGATTTCATTGCGATGGGGCAGGATTACCATTGTTGAAGTGGATAATGACCTTAAGTGGCTTCGACTGAATTTGAAAGGCTGAGATGTGAAAGTGATGGGGAAAAAAAAGGATGATATAGTATTTGACTTGCTCAGCTTTGATGACTTAATACTAAAAATAGTGTCCATGTTCTGCATTAAGTTTGTGATTTGCAATCAGTGCTGTGGAACTTATTGAAAACATCCTATTTCTTTTTGCTGATTAACACTTGGTATATTTTTTTCTCAAACACAACAGATTGAATATGTTTGGTATTTTTTAACTTGATAAGGAGGAAATGGGCTGGGTACAAATCTTCATAAGGATGCTGTAGGATGTGATTTTGTGCTTTTATATAATATATATATTTTTTCACGTTATATTTCCTCTGTGTGTCCCCAGGTGTTTGTGATCAGAGTTTTGGTATTCATGTAGCAGAATTGGCTCACTTTCCCAAACGTGTGGTAGAGGTAAGTCCTGATGCTCATAATTTGAATAGATTCAGACCTGTATATTGATGGTAAAGTGTAAAATTCTGTCAGCTGCCACTTTTTCTGTTGGCATATGGCAAAGTTGTACACCGCACTGCTGATAGGTCCATATTATCTAGACAGGTCCTTTACTTATAGTGATTTATTTATGGTTTATTTATTTGTCTTTTCTGTCTTTTTTTTTAAATCAGTGAGCAGCCTTCAGGTAGAACAAATCATGGGCTGTTTATGTCATTAAATGTGGCTCTGATAATGAAATAATCTTTGGATGTATTGATGTCTTTGAGAATGATAGTAGATTTGTTTTTCCAGAGGTTACAGAACTAATGTCCAGAAGATCCGACTCTTACTTGTTGTGATCTGAATACACTATTGGATTGTGGAAGTTTCTTTCTATATTTAAAATTTAAAAGACATGTAGGCCTATGAAATCATTTATGAACAAAATGATACATGTTTTTTAAGGTCAGTAGAATGAAATGTACATTTTTCACATTTTCTTTTTTTTTTTTTTTTCATGCTTACACTGATTATCTTACCCTGTGAAAGAGCTAAATTGTTTTGTATTTTTACTTCAGGCTGCCAAAGCTAAAGCCAGTGAACTTGAAGATTTCCAGACTTTGGGATTAGAAGGTACAGGACTTGAAGGTGATGGTGAACCAGCTGTCAAACGAAGAAAGACGGCGAAAGAGGTGGGTAACAGTTTGTGCAGTAAGAAAATGTCCATGGACAGTTATGTGTCTTTTTTACTATGGAATGGTGTTTTGTTTGCAATTTTATACCTGTGCTAATCAGCTTAATGGAATGTGAAAAATATTTTTGAAGTTTATGGTTCTTTTCTTGAACTTGGTTTGAATACATGAAAATGCTATTTTTAACCATCCTGTCATCAAACACTTATATTATGTCTCAGAAATATCCTCTTTATGCGCGCGCGCGCGCGCACACACACACACACACACACACACACACACACACACACACACAGAGAGAGAGAGAGACAGACAGACAGAGCCTCTGTCAAAGAAAAAGTGTGTTGAACGTGTCATACTATTGAACGTACAATTTGGATCAAGCACCCTCGCGAGTTTATTATTCAATTATTATCTCATTTTTAGAATAACATCAAATATAATAAGCTTTTTGTGGGTTTATGTACATAGAAACAAAGATCCATATGCAACAATGTTGTGTGCCAAATTTCATATGAATTCATTTACCAGTATTCTAGTCCATAAGCCCATTGTGGGTTTTGTCATATATATATAACAGAGGATAATAAACTGACAGGTCTGCCTGCAATATTCACAGCCTCCTGTACAGTTGAACCTTTCTAATCACTGTGAGTATATATACTGATGTTGTTGACAAATAAATATTTATAACTTGCTTCATGATGTCAGTTCTGTCATGATTCATTTATAATTTTTTCGTTCTTGTTTCCTGGATTTTTCAAGGAAGGGGAGAAGATCATCGAAGAGTTCTTGGCCAAGGTGAAACAACTCCCACTGGACTCACTCTCCTCTGAGCAGCTGATGGAAGAAGTTAACAAACTGAAAGCTGATGTGAACAAGAAAGATAACCCATATATCAACGATTTGTTGGCAAGGAAGCAGAACGTGTGATCATTTGGAGTGCGTGGTTTGAATGAGTGGGATGTAGTTTGTGGTACAGATTTGGGTGAATAGATTTGAGTATAGTCCAACACATTTTATGTGTTCCAAATACGTAGTTATAAGTGGCATTCAGATAGTTGTACATAGAATCAACATTGAAATATGTACAGTGCAACAGGCCAAATCATTTTTTTTTTTTCAGTAAAATTAATCTATATGTATAATTCTGTTTACTATCTGGATTTGGGAGAAAAAAAAACAACGAAAAACTGCCACTCTGTCATGAAATATGTCACCTTTATTGACAAACAACATGACTTTGAGTGACAGGGTCGCCACCTGCTGTATAAATGTGGATGACAGAGTGAGCATATATATGCGTGTTTTGTATTCCAAATTTATTGTTGCAAGTGGCATTCAGGATAGTTCAGGATGGGGCCAACTGCTGGCATATACTCATATAGTAAGTGCAGTAGGCCAAATCAGATACATTTTAGCAAATTTATCTGTATGTCTAACTCTTACAGTATTTTTGCATGTAGGATAATACAATAAAATTGCCACTGTGTCATGAAATATTTGCTCAGTCTTTGTTGAAAAATTTATTTGTCAAATTTTCATGTAAAATGCCATGTCAGAAAATCTGGCTTGCTTATCTAAGTTGGCACGGTGTCCTGATGGCAACAGTTGGTTGATTATATGGATACAAATGAATCATACACTTCTACATTTAATTCAGCAGTTTATAGTTTTCCAGGTGCTTGAATACAATTTTGATGTCATATTATGTGCATATATTTGACATATGAATAATGAATCTGTTGATTCTTACATATATAGAATTGCATTTTCTTGCAGTGTTTTTCATAATATGTTTTTTTTAATGCAAAATCAAATGACATTTCATTTCTCTATCTTCCCAATGTTGTCATATTATCATTTTATAAGTTTTCATCATCTTTTCGAGAATTTTATGTGTAATTTGCAAAGTCTATGACTAATTGACATAAATGCATTATTTTTTATACTGCAACTCTAGACATAAAAGTGACAGCTTGTATGTTTTGGTCAGATGTTTCATTTGAAATAAAGGCATGCTCATAGAAAGAAATGTAATTTTTCTTGTGTTGTTTGTTACATATAACATTGGTATGTTCTGTAATCCATTGTTATGATTTCAAATATAGTTTCTACTCATCTTGACTACTAAACTGCAAATTTGGAAATTGGGGAATTTCAGTCAGAGCTTGTGTTTGGTACTAAGATAAGATAAACATTATTTCTCCTCAGAAGAAAGTTCCATTCACAGCTGATGAGTCACAACTTGTATGCACAATACATTCATGCTCACAACATGCATATATAGAAACAAATATCCTGAATAGCATCAGAAGAAAGCACACTCAAGAAACATTGCCTCAGTATAACTATGTGTGTCTGTAGCTTTGTGTTATGGCTTCCTAAAAGATCTTCCAATTACAATGTTATTTGAAAATGGAGGGAAAAAAGGAACTTGAGAAGAGCTGCTCAAGAACAAATTTACTTGAAAGTGGGACAAATTTAATTAAAGGGCAATATGAAACCTAAGTAAATAGCACACAACATGGCCTTCTTAGAGTCAGAAAGAAACCCTATTGAATAATGTCCATCCCCATTTTCTTACAATTTCACAGACTGCTTCAATGTAAATGTATTGTTAGTTAGTCTTTGCGAAAAGGTAATTAGAATGTTCTTGAAATTTTCTTCTTTGTGGCATACTCTTACAAGAAATATGCCACATTAATATTTTGAGAGAAAAGAAAAATTATTGCATGAAAATTAGTGCAAAATTGCAGTACATGTGCAGGATGAATATTCTTAAGGATTCTGCTGTATGAATATTGATTGACTCTCCAAGCTGTTGGCACATTTCTCTGTCTTTTCAGCAGAGTTACTCTGCCATGAAATAAAAAAAAAAA
Source organism: Peronia peronii (assembly GCA_039654565.1). Lineage (NCBI taxonomy): Eukaryota > Metazoa > Mollusca > Gastropoda > Systellommatophora > Onchidiidae > Peronia > Peronia peronii. The sequence goes on along the minus strand of JBCEWB010000015.1, from coordinate 2,163,717 downwards.
GGCAAATTAAAAATTAAATGAATGGAGCATCCTCGGTCCTCCTTCCCTCTCAACAAAACAGAACAATCCTACAGAGAAAAAAATGCAAGACAATCTCTTGATAGAATCACATTAATAATATATTTAAAACACATTTAAGTGTCTGTACATCTTTACAAACCTACAGTTTAGTAATGACCATTAGCCATTGGCTAAAAGCACTGCATAATATATATATGACGTAGTTTTCGCCCAACCATAAACATTTTGACTAACTATCTTAATAAATTCTGAAGTTCTGCTTTCATGTCAACCCTGGCCGCTAAGAGCAGTGAAAACTTGAGGTGTTTCATTTTTAAATGGAACGCTACTCGTCAAAGGGAGACAAACATTATCGAGCAAAATATACTAATTACAGGGGTAACCTCTCTTATAAAATAACAAAACGAAACAAAACAATACATGTATAAAACAAGTTGTAACGATGCTTTTTGCTTTCGCCACCGCCCCTGTCCGTTTTCCATTGAGCGGGGAACACAGCAGACTCATGCACGAATTTTGTTAAATAAAATAATCCGAATTCTATTTCCAAAACTCTTATAGTATTTTAGTGATGGCTCCGGCTCTATGATTACATGTGTATGCCTGCCTTTCTTCCCGTCTCATCTTTTTTTCTTTATCAAGAAAATCAGTGAAGTCCATTAATTTCTTGCTGATAAGAACAACTGAGTATTTCATTTTCAAAATTTATTCTCTGTAACTGTATAGCCCATCAATTACTTTTCAGTCCAGTCGTGAGGGATTCAACATTTTTCTTTTCTCCCCGTTCCCCTTTTGTTTTTGTTTTGTTTCGGGAGAAGAAATACAAGAAGTTAGAAACGAGTAATACTGTGAACTTTTAGAAGTCCACATACGAGAAGAAAACAAGTAATTCCAACTTGACAGAACAAGACGAACAATGGAAATCCCAAATATCATTTCCTTGTTTCCCACTCTGTCCAAATGGAAAACCCCTTGGTTACTCACTTCATTATATTTAGAAATGTGAAGCAGTCCCCGAAAATTCCCTGTCAATGAGCCAGATTAACGATCGCAATTCAAACACACAGCTGGATTGATAACGTTAGTAACATCTGGGGCCAGGCGTAGTGGTTGTAAGCTGAGTGGGAAGGACTGGGAGGGGAGGGAGAAGGGGGAAGTGGCACTTGTCGGTTCCGTACTTGACCCCGCGAAGTGCGCATGCGTGGTTACCTTTCACAAGCAATGGGAGACCGTTGGAGTATCTATCACTCTTGCTCGACGAAGCGGTGATCTATCCTGAATAATTCCCTTTTCTTTCGGATTATACTGTGTAAATTCAGTAATGTGAAGGATACACGTTTTCCAGTGACTATTTCTTATGTCCAAATAACGAGGGAACAATGTCGCTGTCTAAGAAGGAGGAGTACGAGCGACTGAGGGGTCTCATCAACCAATGGAATGTTGATCACTACGATATTTTCGAATTGAGTCAACCGAATGAGGTAATTTTCGTCCGTCATTTGATATGTGTTCGAACAAACACATATGCAAGTTTTTAGAAATGTATTTCTGTTTAAGCAGTGATAAACAGCCGATGGGCAGTAAGATGTAAATTATAAGCACATTTACCTGTGCAGCAACGACACACACAGGTGACACCATTTTGAGCGTCAACAACAATCCAATATGGCCGGCCTTGAAAACATACCTGTCCCGTAAATGAAAAGGGACAGCAGAGCACTTCTACCACTGATTTGTCATTGAGCATTATGGTCAACGTTTGTTTATTCTATGCTTGAAATTGTAGGTTTACTACTTTCATTTTCATAACCCATCTTTCAATTTTGCCTCAGGTTTTGCATACTTCGACACCAAAAAATGTGTCAACCCTAACGCGAAACGGAAGTCCCCTGCGAGGGCGGGGCTTATTCATAGACGACGTTAGGATAGGTACATTTAAACAACTGTTGAAATGATTCATTGGGATGCGTAATTGGGATATCCCGTGCTTCCTAGGGGTTCTCCACTCATAGGATAATCCGTTATAAACTTTTTTTGCTAGATGCAGATCTAGATTACTCCAACTTTTTAACCGAACTACCGAACTGTTAGCTTACACCACTGTCTTTCCATTGAAGGAAAACAATTGCCGGCCATTTACTCTTTGCTTTCTTTGTTCGCATTAAAAACTATTCATTTTGAAAAACAAATTTCTCCACACTAAGCACACTATAGAGGGAAATTCAAAGAAATCTCTTTCAGCTGGAAATCCTTTTTCTTGAATGTAATGTTAAATGTACATTCAAATCTTCCATTCCCTAGATTTGTCATTTTATTATAACCCTACTTTAGAGCCTATAGAGGCCAAATGCAAGAATCCTAGTTGTGTCACTCCTCCCTCCCTCCTCCCCCCCCACCAAAACAAAGGTATTGGTGTGTCATATTTTGAATTCAAATTCAAAAATGTGTCTGTCATTCATGTCATCTATTTGAGTTTCATGGGAATCTTGATTATATTAACTGATCAATACATGTATTATGATGTCTAAAAAAAAAAAAATTTGGTAGAATATTTGAAGGTTAGAGACAGGAATTGATAACTTTACACGAATTGAAGAATCACAAATAAATATTGTTATTTGAATCTGGTACTTTGCAAAACTTTTTTTGTCTTTTTTTTTTTTTCAATTGTCATTTTTTTTTCATGGTGGCTTTTACTGAAATGCATGCTATTGTTTAGACAGGCCAGCATTTGTGGAATAGTGCTTTTTCTTGTAAACTTGAAACGCTCCAAATATCAACATGGATTCACAATGCTTTTGTTACACATTGAAAGAACATCATGGAATGAACTCATGATCATGTCCTGGGCAAGGGCACTCCTAGCGAACTGTGGTCTGGACTTATGTTTAATTGAAAGTATGATCCCCAGAAATGCAAACTGGCACTTATTTTGAATACTACCTTCCAGTTAACTGGGGACATGATTCTGATTGCTAATTTACATCTCTTTCTTAGCACATATCAGCTGGCACGTATGCAAGGATGTGATTTTGGGAGTGTCCATGTGGGGAGTGTCACAAGGGGCAGAGTCCCCCTGGCACGTTATGGAACTAGATCTATTGGGGTACAAAGAATTTTCACGTATAAAATACATCATCCTTTAAAAAGTTCAGTTGACAGCGAATAGGGTAGCCAGTAGTGTAGCAGTCATGTGTGCCCGATCCACCACTAGGAACACAGGCTGGGACCACAGTTCACCAGGAGGGCCTGGGCAAGTGCACAGTAGAAACCTGCAGTTTTAAGAGTAAAACTTATGTTGAAAGCCATACAAAGTTAAAGTTTGATCACATCTTTTGGGCCGCCAATTTGGAACAATTCCTGTTCAGTAATCATTCATTTATTGACGCCATTTATATAATCCCAGGATTCATTGCAGTGCGCATTGTCAAAAGATAACTTTTTTTATGTCAGTTTTGCTTACTTGTATAGTTCACATCACAACACATTCTGCTTTGTTTAAGGAATTTCATATCAAGATTCCTTATCATTTTTTTGACCATTTGGAAATTATTTGACTTGATGAAACCATGTATTAAATATGAAACTATGATAAAATATTATTGTTAAAGACAGTCAGGGGTTTTGAGAGAGCTTTAATTCTATTTAATCAGTGCTTGCATGTGCCAGTTTCCGACTCAGTGCCACTGGAGAGATTGAATCATAAATGAAAATGGTTTCAAACCAGTTCAGAGGTGAAGTAGCTTACATGTTAATTGTAATTTATGACATGATTTTTATTGCTGTGATGAATCATGTAAAGTACTCCCTTCAGCTAGCATCTGAATTTGGTGGAAAGAGAATAATAATAAAAAAAAAGACTGTGTAAAACTACATGTATTTTATCAACAGTAACAACAAATATAAACGTGTACATCAGTTTTGCTAGAGGTGAAAAGAAACAAATGGATTCCCAAGAGAACTAAGTGTATCTCAGTCCACTTTATGTTTTTAGCTCTTTTATTGCCTTCCCTAAAAATTTTGAATTGCTGTTTACAATTACATGCAGCATGTAATTTAACTAATGCTTGGCTGAATGAAATGAACTGAAATTTGTTCATCATCAGAAAATCATAATTCTGGAACCAGAAAATCTCATAAAGTAATGAGCTTATCTTAGAAATCAAAACAGACTAACAAACAAAGGAAGGCTTTTGTTGACTTGCCAGATTGTGATACAGTGGTCTCCACCTAAGAACCCTCCGCCTAAGAACCCACCTCTGCTATGAAATGGAATTTTTTCTCCTTCTAAGAATCCGCTCCCAAATAAAAAATCTGCCTGAGAGCCCGATGTTGGGCCAAGACACGCGAGTACTTATGGTGTTATTTCATATCATATTGTCCACTTGAGAGAAACACACAGTGCGAGATGTGCAGTAGAATGGGGACAGGGGTGGAGAGAACAGGTAGAGAAAGGAGTGAAAGTGATGGTTGATGTATGACTGCATAATTAGGCCACAATGGGGACTAACCTCTTAACCATTTCCATGTTTGATAACACATGGGACAGCACTTGTGATTGGCTCTGTGGATAAGGAGGAGTAAGTTTAGCCTCCTAACTGGTCAGTTATTTTGTTATTTTGGTCAGTCTGTAAACACTTGAGTCACTCGTGCGATTGTCGGGAGGGTGGCATAGCAATATCATGTTTTCAACAATGATACCGTTATGTGAAAACTTACTCGACGTTTAAACATCAAACGCTAAAAAAGATCAGGAATTGTTAGATCTAATTATAATTCATATACAGAAAAGAAGGCTGTACTTATTCGCACAGATAAATCTTTACCTAACGGTAATGATCAACTAATCATAGTACCGAAGACAATCATAACACAACCTGTGATTAAGACGGGTTACGAAACTTTTCAGTCCATCTAAGAACCCATCCGTCTAAGAGCCTGCTTTTTTTGTCTCCCGGTGACCAGGTTCTCAGGTGGAGACCACCATACTAAATTTAATGTGAATTAGAGGAAGATGCAGTGCAGTTATTTGATCTGTTTACACACATTGCCCATGATACATCTGATATATTTTCTTTTGTGTTTGGTCTGCTCCAATCTTGATTATGTTCACTTTTGCTTCTTTTGTTATATGGGTCTTTTGATCATTCAAATGAAAACTGGGCTTTGCAGTGTATGAAAAGGTATTCAATGTGAACTCTACTACCTTAAGTGCATGATGTTCTGTGCTGCGATGGAGAGCAGTATGGTAGAATTTCAAGCCTGAAGATCATATTTTTACCTGATCTTTTATAATCAGACACAGTAAATTGTGTTAAAAATACATTTTAAAAAAAAGTAATTTTTTACTGAAACAGTTTTGCAGATGGTACTGAAAATACTTCTTACAAGTAAATTCTATTATAAAATATCCCACTGAAAAAGCCACTTTAATATACTTTTTACTGGCTTGCATACCAGTTTCTTTCTATTTATTGTAATTTATTGTAATTTGAAAAATCACTAATCTGATATTGTATGCAGTTTGTTTTTGCTTTAAGTTAAGACTGTCTGTGCACTTAAAAGAGATCAGTGTCATAATTGACAGAACAATATTCAGTTCTTGCTCAAATATGTCTGAGAAAATACACTCATCTACCATTCTTCCATTCATCTCATCCATCCATCCATATCCATCTATCCATTCATCGATATCAATTGATATCCATCCATATTTATTCATCCATCCATACATACATACATATTCATCCATCCTTCCATCCATCCATCCATCGTTCCTTATTTGCTTCCTTCCATCTGTTAATCCATTGTGTTGCTGTAAATCACTTGGTCCAAAATCCATGAATTAAGGCTTATGTATATTATATATTCTTTTATCCATCATTATTTCTACTACTCTTTCAGGACTTGGAATTCCACGGTGTGGTGAGATTTTTCTTTCAAGGTGGTGTAGGTGCCAACGTAATCACAAAATGTATTCGTGTAGCCAGTACGGCCACCACACGAGAGGTGATAGATGTCCTGATAGAAAAATTCAGACCGGATATGCGCATGTTGTCACAAAACAAATATGCACTCTATGAAGTTCACGTCAATGGGGGTAAGTGCTGTGTATGCAGTTGATATTGTGTGTGTGTGTGTGTTTTTTTTTTTAGTTTTTGTGTGTGTTTTTTATAATGCACTAATGTGTTTTTTATCATGCACCATTTGTTCTGGGTTTTCCCAGTGCAAAAATGTCACTTAGTATTGATTAATTCATAGTATAAGAGCTTTGCTGATGAAAAAGAAATTTGAATGACAATCTTCATTTGATGTGGGTGATTGAGTGTACATCAGTACAGTGAATGACTAAGATATGTTTCTTTGTGTGTTAAACTTAAAAGGGGGCGATGAATGCATGGGTAATGGTGATGTGGGAAAAACATCGTTACACAACAATGAAAGACACTGTTTTAAAATGGTGCCCTTAATTGGAGTGGAAAGTGCCAAATGGTTGTTGGTATGCAGCAAGGAATGAGTTCCTTTGTACAATTCATGTGGATCATCAATTAATTGAGTCGTTAACAAGCTGGATTTGTCTGTGTATAGAATTACTCCTCGGTCAGTGACAGAAGCAAGTTAGCTTACAGTAAAACAGTGATTGTATACATTCAGTGTGTCATAAAATGAAACAAGGATCAAGAATTTAATGGCTATCCGACCAATCCAGCTTGTATTGATGTCCTCTTAGATCTGCATCTGTTATAATAATAATAATAATAATAAAGGGCATTTATATAGCGCCTCACCCCTGGAGGGCTCGAAGCGCTTTACAGCAG
>JBCEWB010000015.1:2141818-2156778 GCA_039654565.1 Peronia peronii | reverse complement strand
GTAATAGTCTCACACATGCACGTAATAGGTGTCACCCTCTCACGGTACATCATACTCAATTGGGGCCACGAGCGACGGGTGAGGTGTGAAACAGGGGACGGTGCATTATTTTAACACGCTGGCGCCTCAGGCCTTACCCTCAGTTTCATACCGCTAGACAATACAGCACATTACGGGCGGTGGTACTTGACTCGCTCACGGACGATTTCTTTGTCAGGGCCTGTTGTGTCATACTGCTGGCCAGTACAGCCGTGCGTGTACAGTAGGCCTACTTGATGCACTCAGGGATGATTTGTTTGTCAGAGGATATTGGTTCGGTACCTGAGTTTGGTCTTGGTTATGCTTAATATGAAAGAAAAGTGCGATCAGGGAAAGAAAACCGTTTGTAATAAGCGTAGTTTTCATATGGGCCCATCGTTTTATTTCTTTGTAAGCATAAGAAATTACATAGTAAAAAAAACGTTCCCGAAGATTCTTTCTCAATAACACAAGTTTCTTTTTAAGCGTTTTCTTACGAACCGTATTAGAGTGTTTGTTCAAGTACAATGGTTCCCATCATTTTTGCACTTGTGACTCCCTATCACAAAGCTTAAAACCGATGTGACTACTTTCAGCAGCTTTATGTACATTTTATTTTCTGTAATGGAAAGGAAAAGAAACACTGAAACAAAAGCAAAAAAAAAAAAAATATATGTAAGAGAATAGAAAATACAACTGATGAGCTGAAATTTATTTTATCCTTAGAAGCCATTTCTAGCAAGTCTGTGCGACCTGTTTGCCAAGGCTTTGCGACTTTCAAGGGAGTCATGACCCACAATCCGTATTCATGTGTTTGAGATACTCTTAATATAACACAATAATGCAACTGGGCGGTTTCTACATGTGGTGTAAATGAATTCAGAAAGGCCAGTTCAGAAGAACAGATGTGAGGAAAAACATTAACATAACTCTGAACTGGGTGCTGGTGAAAGCAAAATGTTTTGTTACTGGTTGAGTGGTGTTGCTTATTGTAAACAATTAATACCCATGTTTAGTGAAATATCTTCTGTTCCCTCAAAAGGCTTTAAAGAAATCACAGCAAGGCATGACATTTCACCCGTCTGCAAAATTTGTTTGTTTGTGTGATTGTTTGGTTGTTTGTTTGTTTGTTTGGTTGGTTTTTTTTTGTTTCTTTTTTTTTTATGTGATTGTATTCATATGTATTGTTTTTGCTTCTTTTCTCTTATTTATCAGTTAGAGATGAATTCATCCATTGATAAATGTTTGTTAGAAATATTGGTCTAAGAATAAAAAAAGCCATTGATTGTGATATCAGTTGTTTCCAGTAAGTCACATACTTGCACAAACTGTGAAATGCAGCTTTAGAGAAACGTTTGCAAGGCTCAGCAAGCATTTATTGTGTATTTCCTACTTCCCCAGGCAAGCCCAAGCGCCATGTGCTACCCCTGAATGTGACGGAAGTTGTCAATGTCACAGAAGTTGTCAACAACCGCCCAGACTACAATGGCAAACATTTCCTACAGGTAAACAACAATCAGTTTCATGCCTGTTTGAATGAGCCCCAGCAATTAGAATGAAAAATTGTTCCAAGGAGTTGGCTTTATTGTTGTTTTCTATTTTCCTTTTTTTTTTGTTGTTGTCATTTCTTTTTATTTTTAGCTATATTTTTTAGATATTTTGTATGTTGTTTTTGTTTAGTAAACAAATATATATTACATGAAATTTACAAACTGAACTCATCATCATTGGGTGATGTTCCAGAAACCGCACAGTGATTTTTTTTATCGAGAACTCTAAGTTTTATACATGACAGTAGGAACTACTGAAAGTCAAAAAGTAGGAGAAATCTGTTTCTTGTTATGTACAGTGCTAGCACATTGACTTATCTTTCTCCCTGTGTGACATAGTTATCTGGTGCAGACATCCGTCCGAGGCACTGTGTGATCGCTCACACCGAGGGCATTGTTACCGTCACCCCCAACAGCCAGGACGCTGAGACCTATGTGGAAGGACAGAGGATCTATGAGACCACCATGCTGAAACATGGCATGACTGTTCAATTTGGCAAGGATAGGCTCTATAAGTTTCTGGATCCTAGATTTGATGAGGTACATTTTTTTTTTTTGTTTTTATTATCTATATATCTGATCCTAAGACAGTGAGACATTTTTGGCTTTTGTGTGCAAGTCCAGTGTGGTGAGGATTTTTTGCGGGTAGAAATTTGGCAATTGGAATTTTTTTCAGGACAGCAGTGTCTGTCTACTCTTCATCCAATTTTTAACAGCCAAAAGTTCTTAAACATACATAATATACACTTGGGACTTCCAAAATATATTCACCAATATCACAGAAGGTTAGTATCTGGCTTTTTTATTCAAGAAGCTAGGGACTGTGGGGTCCTTGAGAAAAAAAGCAGGCAGATTCTATTCTTTCCTATCCCTTTGTAAGACTTCAAGCCACAGCATTTTCCACTTTTCACATTGTTATCCGGAGGTAGACATCTATTCCCTGGGTCACAGTGTCCCTTATGAGATACATCTGGACCACAGTGGACATTTAGCTTACCCTGGGAAGAGTTTTGAAGAAAAGCTCAAATCAGAGCAGATTGTGAAATCATGATGACCTTTCTTGCAAACATTCAAGGCATGAAAAAAAAAATAATAAAATTTAATCATAAAAAAAATGTTTAGACTGAATAAAAAAACATTGCATAATTATAGTGTCTTTCATTGGTAAATTAGTTGAGAAAGGTAAAATGTGTAAATTTGAAATAAAATACATTGTCAGTGCTTCATCAAGTGTTTGCTTTTACTTTTCTTGTGACCGTTCATTTACATACATTTGACTGACATGGAAAAATGGAACATTATCTGAACTGGTAAATTCTGAATAGATAAATTGATAAGTGTTTATTTGACATTCTGTATATCACAGCCACCCATGAAGAACCAGCCATACCAACTGCCCAACAAACCCCAGCGTGGCCAGCCCCAGGAGACTAACTTTGACATAGACGGTCACATTGAGACAGTGCGAGGGACTTCGCCTCGCTCGGGACCTCAGTCCTGGGATGGGGCACAGCGGTAAGGCCAGACTTACTCATATACCGCAGATTGCTTGTATACAGGGTGGGCCAGAATCCATGACTCACTTATTAGTTATATTTTTTATGCTTAGTATGCTTATTTTATGTTATTATTTTATCTAATTAGGTCAAAATGTTTCAGTGTTGTTACAGACCTGAATGGGAGATCGTTTCGCAGATTATCTGCCCCTCCCAAAAAAGGGACTCGTGTAAAGGGAGATCATTTTGACCAGCCCTGTTACTTCCTTTGCCAGACTCAAGATTTGTTGAGCATAGAGTGTAAAGAAACAAAATCTGTTTACTTCATGTCATTGGAAAGAGTGATCGCCAAAAAATTTGATAAAATTATAACAAGAAGAAGAAAACATCCTCTTTAAATCATAATTTTTTTGGAATTTTTCATGGCGTAAAAGTGATTTTTTCCCTCTTTATATTACTTGTTCAATCCCTCTTTTGTCTGGTAAAGGAAAGTAATAGGACTGAGCACAGTGATCTCACATTGCAGAAGAAGGAAGTCCAGGTGACCATGAAATTGAAAACTGATTGAACTAAATAGTGCGGTATTAATTTTGTACATTGTGTACTTATAGACATGTTTGGAAATATAACAGGTGAGTCATGACTTCTGGCCCACCCAAGAGAATGGACTTGCTCAGAGAAAAACGAGCTTATTTTACAGTGTTCCAGTGTGTAGTAGAAGTATGAATTTAGGCATTCAAACATTATGATCTCCATGCATCACCTCTGTTATGAAGGTTTAACTATATTTTAGGCAGAATGCATTCTGAGAATACATTCTGTGAAAAAAAATTATGCAAAGACATAGAACCCATTCAGACTAATTGTGTTTTCCCTTCTCTTTCACACTCTCTGACATTTATACACTGATCAACTATGGGAACTTTTTTAGTTCTGTTTTATTTCTTTTTATTTATTCATTTTTTTTTTTTTTGAATGACATGTGAGGACTGTTGAAGAAAACGAAAATGAAACTACACACAAATACTTTTTTAATTTAATTTTGCCATGGGTGAATTCTGTTTTTGACTGAAAAGTTTTTTTATATGTGTATTTTTACAAGCATTTGATTCCTGTGGTTTCAGAAGCGCCTCAGATAGATCACCAGGTTCCTCTCAAGGTCCCCATGGATCGGAAGACTTGCTACCTGCTTCGGTGGAATATTTTCTGGACGGTGAGTTTTGGCTCTAGGTTATGGATTTCAAACTGCGAAACCAGGATATCACCGGATGAATCAGTTCAGAGAATTGAAATTAGCTCCATTCGTTCTCATGCTTTTCTGGCAGATTTGTTACACAGTAATTTAGGTACTGTTGATTCAATATTGGCTAGTGGTTTAAAAACGGGGTACATTACATGCTCACGTCAACATGCATGTGTCTAATATGCGGAGCTGCTGTTCATCTGTAGACACTTGATATTCATCATATTGATTGATATACATTTATAATATTTTAAGAGCTTTGATGGATGTTAAATATTAGAGAGTCTATTAATACAATTAATAATAATTTATAAAAGAAGCGTCTTTGTCCACCTTAATTAACTCAGAATAACTGATTCATTGTTATATAAAAATTGGGAAATTAAATTGACTTTGGACATTGCCAGAAGGATAACAGGTATATATTGTTTACTATGTACATGTCAGTAAGTCAAATACACTGCTGTCTTCAATAAATAACATATGTTTTGCTATGGGAAATTGAGAAATGTGAGAAAAATGATCGACCAATACTGTTTTGAAAGATCATGGGTTTAGAACTCCTAGTGTAAACAGTGAAATGCAGTGCAATCATGAAATAGTGATATACCCTATTCTCTGGGAGATCAAAAACTCTGAGAAAAAATGGAGCACATTGGACATTGTCAAGATAGCTAATGGTGTTTAGCATGTCATGCAAATAAGTGAAGTGCTATGCTATCTGTTTCTTCACTTATACATGTATTTTAACATTGTATTGCTGGATAAACCTGGCCTTTAAAACTTCAGATTTATATCGTGGGATATCAAGAAAATTGAGGAAAGTGGTTATCTTATCTGTTGCAGCTGAGGATCGCCTCCTTCAAGCCTCTATACTGGAAGTGAACAGCAAGCAGCTGCAGTTCAAACTGGCGCCCACCTACACCTTGTACATGGCGGTCAGAAACCTGCTGGCTGCCAGGTCACCCATCTCACACAAGGCCCAACTCATTGCTGACTTTGCCAACAAGACAGCCAAAATGACACAACAGAGCATACAGGTATTCAGTGGGCTGCTTGTCCAGTTTAAGAACTTACTGAATAAAAGACCTGGTGAATCTTCAGTGGTGAAATACATTAATGCAAATAATTGTAATAATCTGATGTTGGTTCTACAGGATAGGAATGATATGATCTATACTAACTCTTTGCTTGCCAAAACGTAACTAAGAAAGTCATTTTCTTGCAACTCATTCTGATTTTGGTTTGATACACTGCGTGTATTTGTACCTTATTGACAAGTCAGTCCTGTCAGGTGGCCGATTTTCCTTGTTAGGAGTAATTTTAAGATTTGGCAACAACAAATTTTTCACTGAAAATTGAAAGATTTCTATATTTGGTGCTGGGATTCTGAACAGGTCAGAGTAGTATGATTCAGGCCAAACTTGCATGATGTTCCACCATCAAACAGAATTGACAGTATCTTTGAAAGAAGTTGATTGAATTTAGTTGAGTTGACACTGAGCATCAGTGAAGCAGTGACTGTACAAGTTACTATACATTTGATACCGTCATCCATCTCATGAAGGGTAAGATCACAATACGTTTAAGAAGTAGTCATTTTGATTGCATCACACGAAAGGATTTATATGACTTCCCATGGGTTATAGAGAATGAGACGGAATGTAAGAATATAATCCTCTCTTTGCTGCATACTGGAGGTGGTCTCAGATAAAAATTTTTAAAAAAAATATTTTTTTTTTTTTATGTCCCTTCATGAGATAGGCGACGATCTGTTGTCCCCAAATCCTGTAATTGTATTTCTCTCTGTCTGCAGGAGCACCACAACGACCCCCCATCTCTGGCCTTCTGGATGGCCAACTCCTCGGAGATACTGCACATGTTCAAGCAGGACCGGGATATCCAGCCCATGAGTGGCATGTCCCAGGAGATGTTGGCTGAGGCCGTACAGACAGCCTTCCATCATTTGGTCCGATGTTTGCAAGGAGATCTGCAGCGAGTCATGCCGGCTTTCCTAGACCCCTCCGACAATGGGGATGGAGAAGATGGTGAGCTGGTCTAGCAGTGCCTGAGTTTGTCTAATCTAGTCGGTGCTGATAGTCATCATTATAATGTGAAAAAATTCCATCTCTGCAGACATTATTTGACATCTTTTGTCCTCTGCCCTTCTTTTTTTTTTTTTGTTTTTAATCATTGCTTCTTAATAGTAGGGAAAAAACTTCACATTGATCAAGGGAGCAAAATATTTGGCAATTTTTCAAAGATTTTTTCATCATTCTCATATAGCATTTTGAATGAATCACTCCACCCAAATCACAATGAAATACAACTTTTTTTGGTAGTCAGTGATATTTTCATTTGTGGGTGAATGTCTGTCATCATGCAATTTAATTGGCTGTCTTATTTTGTTCTGTTCAGAAATGGGCCAGCGTTACAACATGGGCAGGCCCACATTAGCCGATGTCCTCAATACCTTGTCAGCAGCAATGACGTTATTGCGTCGCTGTCGTGTCAACGCAGCATTAACCATCCAGCTCTTCTCCCAGCTCTTCCACTTCATCAACATGTGGCTGTTCAACATCCTGGTCACCGAGCCCCAGCTGCAGCTGTGCACCCGCCAGTGGGGGCTCCGACTGAAGCGCCGGCTGGGCAGTGTGGAGGCTTGGGCAGAGAAACAAGGGCTAGAACTGGCAGCCGACTGTCATCTCTGCAGGATCATTCAGGTCAGGGAATGAATGAAATGCTTTTCCGACTAGACAGCATGCTGATATTTTGTCGCACATGGAAAGCCTCATCTTAACCACTGAAGTACCAGAAAATTGCTAAAAAATTTCCTCTGAGTACTAAACTAGGGAGGATAACTCTAGATAACTTTGCAACCTTCTTAAGAAAAATAATCATAACTTTATTTATTATCAGTTAGAAAAATGAATTCCCTTTCTATTTATACCAAATTTGTATGCACTAAAATCATATTTGTATTTTTAAAAAAATGTCAAACATGAAAATTATATACACACACGTAACGTAGATTTAGAAAAGCAAGTTTCGAAAAATCCTCTCTGCACGCATTTTTAGGCCAATTTTGTTTTTGGAAAAAGGAAGTGGAAATAGAACTTTTTAACTTTGCAAACAGAAAAGTTCTGGTCGTTTTAGACAAGCAAATTATGGGCCAAAAGCCAATTGAAAACTATGACCCATGTGTTGGTGATGACGGGCGATTTGGTACTGAACGGTAGCGGGTGATGCCCGCCGATATGGCACTCTAGTGGTTAAGAGAATTTAAAATAAACTGTTGACCTTTGTAAGGATTAGCAGTCTATACTTTTCAAATACTAAAAAAGTTTTATAGATCACTTGTGTGTTTTTTTTTGTAACCAGTAGTCTGTTTGTATTGTAAAGCTCAGATCAGTATGAAAGTGTGTCCAGTTGTGAACAGTACTTATGCTAAATTTGAGAAATACTGTCAGTATTAACAGGATTATAATATCTTCTTATTCTGACATTCAGGTGTTCCTGAGATCTCAGAATCCTTTAAATCAACATAACTGATCTGTACTTTGTCAGCAGAGAAGTTGGTATTTTGTGACTAATTGAAGAAAGAATGTGAACACTTCATCTTGCACATGTCTGACCAACACTTTATCTCCTGTCCACAGGCTGCACACTTGCTCCAAGCTCCTAAGTCCAGTGCAGATGACATCACCAACATCAGCTCCACCTGCTTCAAGCTCAACTCCATGCAGCTCCGCGCCCTCCTGACTCGCTACATTCCAGAACCCAATGAACCGCCCGTGTCTAGTGCCTTTGTGGAGCGCGTGGTCTCCATCGCTGAGAACATGGCTGACGAGTTGACCCATACTGATGGCAGGGAGGTACGACTGGAGGAAGACAACGACCTACACTTGCCTTTCTTGTTACCTGAGGACGGTTATTCGTGTGACACCATCCGTGGCATTCCCAATGGCCTGCCAGACTTTGTGAGACAGCTGGAGAGTGCAGGTAAGAAATCCTTGCCAGTTTGTCTCAGGGAGATACAGCCATAATGATAGTCATCTGGAAGTGGGTGTTCATTTATAGCTTCTTTGCAAGTGATAGGGTCATTTTAATTGACAGCTGTTTTCTATTTCATAAGACTTGGTCCATGTCAGACATGTTTTATGGGAGATGCTCCTTGAAATAGGACAGATAGCAGTGTTTCTGTTAAAGAAAGAATAATTTCATAGTGGATAATAGTTTAAACCTAATTGCTGTGTAATGGTATACATATGCAATACCAGACTTTGTTGTTGTATTATTGTTTATTTGTTTGGTGACATCAGTTTGTCGTGTTATAAAGAACCATTTCATGTTACCTGTTTCACTGATCAGTTTGACAATGATGTTCACAGGTATCTGCAGATTTCTTGTCAACAACAATGCTTCTGGTAGCTGGACTGTTTACTTTGGGGACGGACCTCAGCCTGATGTAAGTGGTCAATGGTTTAGAGTTTAATGGAACAAATATTTCTGATAGAGAACTGAAATACCGCAGTCAAATGTTGATATTTCCTATCATAGTAGAAACAAAAAGATACTGTTAGTTTCTGTGTGGTGAAAACCTAACTACACCACTAGAGTAACTATAATAGTTGATAATATTCCTCAGTAGGAAGCAAAGTCTTTATGAAAAAATTCTGCTTTCTTCTAGGATTGTGTTAAAAGATTTGTGAAAACTTTATGATGAATAGTAACAGATGAATGAGTGAAATTTCCAGATGAAATGGATTTATAAATGTCACATTATTCATACATCTACCATAGTGATCCTTTAGGTGGTTAGTCCTCAATCCTCGCAGAACTCTGTCAGAAGACCATAATGCCAGGCATTGAATGGGGATTTGCTGATAGGGATAAGCTTGCCATGTCCCTGTGAATGGTGCCTGAATGCTGCTCTATATTTAGCCTGTCTTATCTGCACAGATGAAAGGAGGGAACAGTCCCAGCAGTCCAGGCCACGGACTCCCGCCAACCCCAGAGATTGTGACCGTTTCCTTCAACAAAGTCAAGGGCAGCATGGGACTCAGTATAGTGGCTGCCATTGTAAGTAGTAGCTTGGGATTTACATGTAGAAGTCAGAATAGTGATCAGTAAGATTGGGCTGCCATTATAAGTAGCGCTGGTACCTGTTTTGGGACTTAGCAGAGAAGTCATAACGGCGATCAATATTTCAGTTGTAAAACTCGGTATATGATAATTGTCATCATAAGTGGTGTAGTGTTTTTGCTTTCAGGCTCAGTATAGTAATACATGCAGCATTTCTACTGTATGATTTCTTTTGTTTCCATTCAAAATTTCTGATTCCATCTAGTAGCTACTATTTAGGTAGTACTTCTGTTTTGAAAGTCAATATAGTAGCTTCAGAGATATTCACAATGATTTTGAAATTGTTCAGTAGGCATTGGTAATGCTTAGTGTTTCTGTTCTTTACTCAGTATGCTACCAACCAGATCTCTCTGATTTGGAAGTCAGTTCAGTAGTCACAGCAGTACTCCGTGTTCCTTTCCTAAGACTTGTGTAGGCCAGAACGGTAGTTAGTATTTCTGATCTTGGATTCAGTAAAGTGGCTTCCATTGTAAATAGTGTTTCTTCACTGGGTGTTCTGTACAGTTGCTGCTACTGTAATAAAGGCCTCTGTCATTACACATCCTATAAATTGTGAACTTGGATATTATGCCTACTGCAGTCAACTGGGCAGTGGGAAAAAACCACTGATCTTTGTGCTCTGTTGACTTCATGGATTCTCAGTCAGCTAAAGTCAGTTATATTATCAGTGAATGAAACTGGTATTCTGCCTCTTGTTATTGTTGGTGGCTAAGCAAATGATGACAGTGATAAACTGAATTGAATATTCATTGTTACAGGGTGAAGGTCAGCCAGAACAAGGAATTTATATCAAGTCTGTAGTAGAAGGGGGCGCTGCTGCATTGGTAAGTAATCAAACTGTCCATGAGAAAGTCGAGTATTGTTCAAGGGAGAGGAACCGCAGATGTCCACATTTCTTATATGGGAGAAAACTGGACTTTTGATTTTAAAGACTTTTTGATTGCTGAAGTTATTGATTTGAGACTGCTGCTTTTAAACATCATGGACTATTCTTAATGGTCTTTTTGGATAGGATAATTAAAGCTGAGGAATGAATCCATAAACTGTAATCTTGAAAATATTAATGTGAGAAACTGGACATCTGTTTTCCTGTCCACTTCTTCTCCATTTGATTGGCAGTAGAGATTATTTTGCAAATTTTCTATTGTGAGTATGAAAGGTGAGCTAATTTTCTGATATAATAAGACCTATTGGTCATCAGCAATATAGGTAGACTATTTCCCTGAAAATTAATGTTATGGAAATATAAGACACAAGAGTTTGAAGTGACTTTTAAGATGGATGATCTGTGATGATTGTCATGCTTCAGCAGATTTTGTTCAGCTCCATGTCTATTAATTTGTTTATTTCTCTTCTCAAATGTGTCCCTTTTTCTTTTGAAAGAAAACACTTTATACATTGAGTTCTTGTCTCTCAACAGGATGGCAGATTGCAAGCTGGTGATCAGCTCTTGGAAGTGGATGGCAAATCTCTCATTGGACTTTCGCAGGACAAGTAAGTAGTAGTCTGAGGGTGCATGCTGAATGTATATTGAAAAGTTAATATTATTATTACATAATTAAAATAATGGGTACCAGTATGTTTTTAAATGCTGTAAAAATAAACTCCTAGACAGTAAATACTGTAGGACATGAACTTGCATCAGAATAATGTCGATTTATTCTTCTGATGTTCCGGCAAAAAAAAATAAGAAAAGCCCTTTGATTTCATTTTTGCGTAAAGAGGAGTTTTGTCGTGGGTTTATTGTAGTGTTTATATGTGAAAGACTTGAGGTGATTAAGAGAGTAAAGAAATGCAATAAAAACTTTGAATGTTTCCAGGGCAGCAGAGCTGATGACCAAGACTGGCCAGGTGGTGAAGCTGAAGGTGGCCAAACGAGCTGTGCTCTACCACAACTTAGGTTCTCTACTTAGCCAGCCTTCTCCAACAAGCCAACGGGGTAAGTCATAACACTATCTACTTTCTTGTGTTTTATAATCTAGATCTATAATACATTCATTTCCATGAGTCATATGACATAAAATAGCACAGGTTATACATTTTCAAGGCTGCCAGCCCTTATGAATTTATAATAGTCATTATGAGTTTTTTGGTTAATTACAACATTACCGTTGTAGTTGCAAATATAATTTTTTATCATTTGTGTCCAAAAAAAAAAAAAAAAGAAAAGAAAGAAAGAAAAAATCAGTCATTTTTGTGATTGACATAGTTTGAGGGCTGAGATTGTCAAGTGTACAGGTAGACCTATATGTAATTCCTTCTTGACAAAAGCTGTTCCTAACATACTTTTGTGTATAAAATGTACATTTTATATATCTAGATGAGGATCCACATTTAATTACAGACTCGTCACTAATTTATGCCCGAAATTGTTAATTTTCCACTTACTCATTATTGAAAAAGTTCTGTGAGGGTTGGCAGCCCTGTATTTTACAGACATGTTTTGAACATTAAGAAAGAGATTGTCAGCTGGCATTTTACTGATAACTCACTGCAAACAAGCAGCTAAGAATAGTCTCAAGTATATAGTAAAAAATTGCTGGGCAATAAATTTTTATATGTAATCAGTTGTCATTAGATGCTGATTCATTCTGGACATGTTATTATATCATGAGCTCAGTTCTCCGTTGCTCTATCTTCATTTTTCACATTTTGAGAAAATCGATATTCAATATTTATCAACTGTTTTTGCACATAGGAGATAGGAGAAGATGATTTTCAAAATCTACATGTTTGGGCAAGTGATCGGTGAAATAATTACATTACATGGTAGATTTACTATCCCTCTTTCATATGACATATAAATTACTTCTGAATAGCCCAAAAGTGGAGATAGAGCAACAAAGAAGTGAGCTTGCAATATGAATTTGTAGTGAACTAAATTTTGAAAAGGCACAGATGTTTTGTGCCAAATACTGACCAGATTTGGGATTCCATTTTTCTGGAGGATGTTTATTAGAATTAGCTATTAGCAAGATCTGAGTATTGTATCTAAACAGCCTGTTGTTGTTCCACAGCAGCCCAGAATAAAGCTCCTCCTAACAGAGCCTTCAGTGATGAAGGTCCACCACCTCCTTATGATGGCAGAGATCCCAAAGCACTCAATGGCTATGGTAAGTGTAGGACTGAACTGAAAGACTCATTCAGGGATCTTCACAAGACTTAAGAGATCAGTTGTATTTTGGCCAGATTCCTGAATTATGCTGAAACAGATTTGTCTGTCTAGATCAATAATATAAAACATTTTTAATATGAAAAATGTATAAAACGGTTCAGCTGCAGGGATTTCATTTCAGAATATGGTGGTAAATGTGGAAGTGTGGGTTTTTTTTTTCCTTCCCCAAATATCGACAGAAAGGTTACTAATACATGGGTTCAGATGGCAGGTGGGAAGGTGGATCTGGAAGTCTTAGATATTGCCAGAAACGTAATATTTGTAGCCAAAGAGAACAGGAATTTGTTTCCAATTTGAAATCTATACATTAATTTTACAGGAAATCAAGATAGGATGAGGCCACCTGTTGGGGATCCAAGACAAGGTCATCCTGACCCCTACAACCATCGTCGAGACGATTCTCGTTCCAAATCCACATCCAACCTGCATGTTGAAACCAACGATGTTCATCCCCATATGAAACCGGCCCAGTCAGTCGGCATGTTGCACCCGTCCTCTCCCGGCTATGGCCAGTACTCCCCAGGAGGACGTCGACAGGACATTCGACCCAACGACTATGAAAACCAACCAGGCTACCCACCAGGGGCTGAGAGTCCAGCAAGGCCTGGATACAACTTTGTGGACCCCCGGCAGAATATTCCAGGTCCAGGCAAACCTTCTAATCAGTACCCAGGTCAGGGCTACCAACAACTCGGCATGCCACAGAGAACATCGGACAGATCGTCTGTTTCTTCCAGAGCCTCTTCCAACAGCAATAAAGACATGAGGCCTCAGTCAGCCTACTATGATCCTCACAATACCAACAACAGAGAAAGCCAAGAGTTCTCTTCCCGACCACGTTCAGAGGATGTGGGCAGTAAGCTAAAAGAATGGCAAGACAAGTATGAAGATCCCAGAGGTGGATACAACAAGGCCACCAATGGGGGACACAGCCCTCCCTACAGCAACATTGGTGCTCAGAACAGAGAACCCCCTCCACAACCCACACACAACCCACCACCCAAGCCTACGGCTCACGAACGGCTGTTCAATCAGCAAGGTGGCGGTATGCCACAGAAGATCAACAACACGGCATACAACCGACAGCCGAACTTCTACGAAAATACAACTCCCCTGCAGCATGAGCCTCCACCAGCTTTCCACCAGCTGCAGCGACCACCTAGCGAGAGTGATCTGAAACCAAAACCAGCTCCCAAACCAGCCGTTATCCCCAAGAGAAACCAACCCCGTGTTCATCATGCTGATACCCCGGTTATCAGAGTGGACAACCGTCAGACCCAGCCTCACTTCTTTGGTGAAAACCGTCCCTCACCTGCCCCGGTAACCGCACAAGGGAATGGTCCACACATGATTCAGCAGCCAATGTTCCCACCACAGCCGTATGATGGACGTGGTCTTCCCCCGCAGAATCAACCTCCAGCACCAGGGGTACGGAATCAGGCCGATCAGCCAGATTTCCGCAATGACCCCAGGTTTGCACAAGACATGAGACATGCCCCGGATCCTCGAAATGGACCCATGCCAGGTTATGGGGGATTGGACTCTGACCCTCGTAATATGCCTGACATGAGGCATCAGCCAGACCCTCGGAACATGGCCCAGCCGAGTGCTGGTATGTCCAACAACCTTCCCTCCCCTCACTACGGAGATCAGGACAGGATTATCCGCAGAGATTTACACTACAACCAGGCCGAGCCCTCTCGTCACCCAGAGCTCAGTAACCACTACAGTTATCCCTCAGATGCCCAGGATCTGCCGCCCCCACCCATGCACAATGATCTGGCCGTGGCTCCCCCACCACATGTGGATGACTACCAGGAGGAGCTGCCCCCTCTGCCCCCACCCCCCTCACATGAAGCCCTGATTGAGCAGAAGCTGGCCGAAGAGCAGCAAAAGCTGATGCTACATATCAACGAAACCAACCAGTTCTTAGCTGATCGCTCAGATCGCAGGTGAGAGTGTGCATAACACATATGTCAGAGGTATAAATCAGTCAGGTTTTGCACTATTGTGGAATAACATTGTCTTATTTCAGGCAACCATTTTTATATGTGAAATACAGAATGCATTTTATTTAAAGAGAAAAGATAATGTTATTTGTTAGCCTTTCAACTTCCAGGGGGATGATTATCTCATAAAAAGATAATAGATAATTTAAGGCAATGCTCATATGTCTTGAAATGGCCTGTAATAACTCCAAAGGCATAGCATATGTAGCAATGTCAACGGAGCCCCGCCGCCGCGGGGAAAAAATCGGCGTTAGCGTAGAATTTGACCCTCGTGTTAGAAAAGGACCTATAACTTTAAAACTAATGCAGTTAGAACAATATATT
>JBCEWB010000015.1:2112153-2138323 GCA_039654565.1 Peronia peronii | reverse complement strand
CTCTCCTGGAATGTCGAGGATGGCATTCCATGGGAGACACCCCACCGATGGCGGGCTTACACCGCCTGCAGGTGGGAACAGAGAACCTACTTATAAATCCCGGGCCCCCGAGGGGGGACTGTGGTTTTGGTTGATGTAACTTTAGATCTATTTAATATAACATATAGGTATGCTTTCGTTTGTCCGTGTTTTGTTTACTTTTTAGTAATGTGTGTGTCCGCTCTAATGCTTGAAGTGCTTTAGAGCACTGTTCAGGATGTTGGTTGTATGTAAATTCATTATTGGTTAGAATAAAATAAATCAACAAACAAACAAACATAAATGAATGAATAAATAGATAAATAAACGAATAATAATAAATAAATAAGTTCATTGCATAGGCGACATTCGGAAATGAAATGCTCTTTACATAATATTCCTTCCATTTTGATGGCTATTTGCGAAGTCAAAGGACAAAGAAAACTGTGGAGGGGGGGGGGGGGGGGAGGAAGGGGGCCTCTTTCATTATAGATTGTCATGTTTTCAAAACAAAAATTGACAGAGATTTTAATTCATTTTTTAAATTATTATTATTATTATTATTTTCATCGTGATGAGAAAAATCTTGATCTGCACCGAGTGAGCGGGGGATTTCTTTTTTCTTTCTTTTGTTTTTTTTAAAATTTCATTGTCTCCTTAATGGAGTTTAATTTTCATTATCGTTTGTATAATAATGATTACGGGGCCAGGAGAGTGGTTATCTGGAAGAAAAAAAAAACTTTGGCATGTTAATTGTCAGGTGTAATTTCGTTAATTGCGATGATATTTCGAAATTTCCCGTGTCTTCTAGAGCTGTCTCAATCCCAATATTTTTGCTAACTTGATAAGCAGTTTCAGCATCCTTGCTTTTAATTATCTCGCCTCCGGTATCCCCCTCGCCCGCCTCTGCTGCTAACAGCTCCGTCTGGTATTGCCTCATTCCAAATGATCCGTTCGCTTTGCTTTGTAATTATTTATGTATTTCCTGCACCCTCAATGTGAGTTTCTCCTTGTTTTCCTGTTATACGTTTTAATTCGTTTGCGTTGTTTTCTGTCTCCTAATTTAATCCTCCTTAACATCTTTTGCTTTAGCTTTTTCTATTACCGTATGGAGATGATGTGCAGCACTACGTAAACATAAGATAAAATTAAGGTAAAATGAAATGAAATGAATCACAATTAAGTTAAAGAAAATTATTTTTAAAAAAGAAAGAAAAGAAAATTAAAGGAAGAAAATCAGATAAAATAAAATAAATAAAAAAGTAAAATATTATAAGATAAAAGAAAAGAAAAAGGAAACAAATGCAATGAACATTTTTTGAACATGTACATAATATCTGTCCCCCGGCGGGAGCCCGGGGTTTATAAATAGGTTCTCTGCTCCCACCTGCAGGCGGTGTAAGCCCGTCATCGGTGGGGTGTCTCCCCATGGAATGTTATCCTTGACATTCCATGGGAGACATCTCTTCTTTCTTTCTCTGTCTCTTCTTGCTCCTGTCTTCTGTCCCGCTTTCTTTCCTCTCTTCTTGACGTGTAAACGTATCTTACTGTGTTTGACACAATATAACCGTTATTGTGCTGATTTGTCGTTAAACCCCAACACAACACAACAACACATAATATCTGTATGAATCTGTAAGGCCGATACCCGCTCTCTCTCTCCCTCCCTCTCTGTCTCTCTCTCTCTCTCTCTCTCTCTTTAATGATCGGGAACAGGAGCAGGTTTCTTTTGCTGTGGGGATGTGTGTGAGGAATGAGTAGACAGACAGAGGGGAGAAGAGATGAGATTTATTTAAGGCAAGATAAGATAAGACAAAACAAGATAAGAGTAGTTAAGAAAAGAAAGTATAAGTTTTATTTGTCCTCAAAAAGCAATTCCAATCACAGTTGATGAGAACTAGTGTAATAACACGTAAGATAGATTCACACTTAAATGCATTGTTTGTTTGTTTGTGTTGGGGTTTAACAGCACATCAGCACGATGACGGGTATATTGTGCCTAATATGGTGGGGGTACATTTACACGTTAAAAGGCTGATCAAAGTATATATAGATAAAATGTAATGCTGAACGAACGACACGTTTATAAGTTATAAAAGGATATCAAAATGTGGATATAAATTTGGTAATCAAATATTGTATAGCAAAACTAAAAAGATGGATGTAAGCAATTATGCGACGTCCTGTGGGGATCGCGGTATGCCTATCAAGTCATGTAGACAAAAATATCACGCATAGAATCAGATCAACGGAGACTCAAGAAACTCTCGGGTAAGAGTTGAAAGGGGAAAGAAAACAGTCGAGATGATCGCCTCCAAGTGATTGAAAGACTCTGTTTTGAGTCCTACTTATTTGCCATTATAATTTATCAGCCAAGAGTTGCTTCCTTTAGAGAAAATGTCCATTTTATGAGTATTGTGATTGTCCATGTCTATGTCCACGTCCTGAAATGATGTAATATTGACGTTCAGTATTAATTATTTATACTGATGTTTGTGGTCGATTGTAGTTATATCTAAACCATACTTGGAACATGTGTCAGTATCACCATGTCCGAATCGTTTCAATGCAATAAATCGAGTTAACCGATTCGCTATGAGTTTCTGTGTGATCACTCTATGACTGGTGAATGCTAGATGATTCACAACATATGAGGACACAACAGACGGAAAGTCGTAAACAGACCAAAACCAGACAGCAATGAGAACGAAGAACGAGAGAAGGCAGGTAGAATTTCACCACTTTCTTGGAAACTTGCAATACACAAGTACAACCAAAAAGTCTGATATGTTGGAAATCCGACAAGGATGCAGCCCAACTGACTGGCACGACGGACCTACAATATAAGGCAATTCGGCTTCAAGGTCGAGATAGCCACCCCCAGGGGATGAAAGGCTTACGAACAAGATAATGATGGGAGGAAGAGAACAACAATAACAACAACAAACGATTTTGACGGTGTGAAAAGTCGTGCTCTAACACCATGGCATGACCTGCCACCCTATCCCCCCCCCCCCCTTACCTCCCACCCTTCTGCCCATAGCCCAGGGGAACAGTAACACTCACTGGAGTAACAATGGGGGAAAGAAAGAAAGAAAGAGAAAAAGAAAGAACGAAAGAAAGAAAAGAAGAACGAAAGAATGAAAACACGGCAGAAACAGGGCAGAAAGACAGAAAGAAAGACAGATAAATAGAAAGAATCAAAGAAAGAAAGGTAGACAGAAAGGAAGAAAAAAGAAAGAAGATTGGAAACCTACGTTCTGAGTATGTTTGGCGTTGTTGTTGATGTTGTCGCCGCCGTTGTCTTTGTTGTGATTGTTGTTGTTGCCATTATCATTGTTGTCGTGAGTGTTGTTGTTGTTGTTGCTGGTGTTGGTGATGCTGATTCGCCTATTGCCCACCCGGCTCTGTCCTTCCTCCTCATCTTTCTCTTCCCTGGACCTCTGATCGCCGTTCTCCTCGCCGTCGTTGCCGGGGTTGCTGCTGGTGTCCACGACGTTGCTGAAGCTGAGCTGGTTCTTGAGGAAGAGGAGAGCCACGTTGTCCACGGCTTGCTCGAACGGGCTGACCTGTGGGCATCGGTATGGTCAATGATCTACGCTAATGGTCGCCAAAAAAAGCACTATAGTGACGCCAATGCTCTAAGATGATAATTGCTCGGTTGCTCCATCTCGTTCGATCTGATTGATGATATGATACGACTACAACAGCATGGATATGACAAGGTTGAGGGATTAGGCATCTACCTCTGGATCAGTTGTGAAATGGAACTGATTCGAATCTTCGGAGACTTAGAAATGTTAAAAGCTGTTGTTGTTGTTTTTTTTCAGAGGATTATATTAACGTAGTGAGGCAGAAGCCCGACGTTTAGCCCTCTCGGATAAGGGCGAAAATATTTCGGAGGTTCCTGTGTACATTACGCATTTTATAAAGAATCTTGAAAAAAAAATGTGATAAAGAGCAGATGAAGATGCCGCTGTCCGAGCAAAATTTCCGCCAAGACTAAAATTTCTATCCAAACTCGGCGTGCATTTAAATTTAAAGCTGAGATAACCCTACTTCTAAGACTGAGAGGTTGCACACATGGTTTAAAAGAAAATGACCTTGGAACACAGCACAATTGGAGATCATGGTGCTCAGTCCCTTTATTTCTCTTCATCAGACACAAGAGGGATTGAACAAGCAGCGTAAAGAGGGAAAAAACATTTTTTGCGCCCATTTCTTGAAACATACACCGTGAATTTTTTTTTTTTTTTTAATTATGATATACAGAGAATGTTTTCTTCTTATGGTTATAATTTTATCAATTTTTTTTTTTTTTTTGGATCAGTTTTTCAAATAACAAGAAGTAAAAGGATTTTTTCCTCTTTACACTGCTTGTTCAACACCCGTTTTGTCTGGCAAAGGGAAGTAACAGGGCTGTCAAAATGATCTCCCTTTACATGAGTCCTTCGTTTGGGAGGGGCAGATAATCTGCGAAACGATCTCCCGTTCACGTTGAAGTTGATTTCATGCATTTATTGCACTATGACTGCTTGAGATATGATTGGCTTGTTGTAGTTATGGTGCTCTGTAATCCCTCGTGGTTTTGCCTTTTCCTCGGTGACACAAAGGTGTTCTCTCACCTCAGGGTCCAGCATGTCATTACTGTCAGCCATGACGCCCTCCAGCTGGAGATCTCTAGCTGTCGGCTGATAGGCAGGCTGAGGACCCCCTCGTCCCATGCTAGTCTGGGTACAGAAGGAAAGAATATATAGCGATAACAATTATGAAAAGACAAGTGATTATGATGATATTGATGATGGTTGTGGTTACATACACCAAAGTTATATGCACCAAACAAACAAGAAAGACTGACAACACAAAAATCTTACATATATTCAATTAATTTGCCCATTATAAATCAGAACCTGTAAAATTCTAATTTGCTCTAAAAAAGTTCTAGATCTATTTTATTTACTTTTGAAAAAAAAATGAAAAACCCTCATCTATACAACAAGCAAATCATTTAATTAACATTTTCTTTCGTATAATACTCAATTAACATTTTATATGTTTTCTTTATTGCCTTGACGAAGAATCGATTCGTTCGAAACTTTGGCCAAGTGATATCATTTTGTTCAATATCAAGTTCTTCATATTGTTGTTGTTGTTTTTCTTTTAAATGTATTTGATTTGTTGCCTCTAGACAATCGTCTCAGGTTTAAAGACATTTTTTTATAAAATGATGGTGGTGGTGATGATGATGGAAAAGAGGAGGGCGATGATAATGATGAAGAAGATGATCTGACCTCTGTAAATCAGAAGCTTCAAATTGTTGCCCTAATGAAGAGCCAAGCCGACTCGACAGTTTGGCTTGCCATCAATTTCATCTTCAATGAGCCATTTTGACTGTCACCCAAATTACTTCCCTTTGCCAAGTACAACCGGTATAACACAAGCATTGGAAAGAAGGAAAAAATCACCTTTTCGCTTGTTGTGTGAAACATTAGTAACAGAAAATTCTGAAAAATTCACCATATGAGGAACATTTTTTTTCTTATTGTGGTAATTTTTTCATAATTTTTTATTTCATGTGTTTGGAATAGCAAGAAAAAAGGTGATTTTTTGTCCTTCTTTGCAATGCTTGTGTTATACCTATTGTACTTGGCAAAGGGAAGCAACCTAGGTTGCTGAAAAAATGGCTCATTAATTCTTTGTTTGTATATCTTGATATGTCAATTTAGTTACCGGTTAGCAGTCTACGTCTTGTCAAAGAACATTTCTACAAAATGTGGTGATGGAGATATGGTGATGGGGTGATAATGATGATGTTAACAACGGTAAACCTACATCTGGACAAAAATCACCATAAATAGTCTTGTACTGGGCACTGGACATATCAAGACGGAAAGATGTTACCCTGCTCTTTACACAAAAGAAGTAACGGTTGCCGAAACCAGCAGTATTCAATGATTATTCATTACATGTATTTGTTATAGAGCTGACATTCAACGTTTTCTTCAAACATTTATAGGCAGACGAAGCCTATTTATCCGACGTATTCATGGAATCAGTCAGTTGCTTTAATTAATACCGTTCTCTTCTATTTTAACCTCCCCCCCCCCTCCCCCCATGCCCCGTTCCCTTTCCTTCCCGCACTTATCTCTCTTCCCTCCATGCAATATTGTTTATTTTGCACGTTTTCTTTTTTGTTCTATTTAATGAAGATTGTTTTTCACCAGTTCTATTATTTCCCTTTACCAGACATAAGGGTTACTGTGTAAGCACTGCAGAGGAAGAAAAAACTTACTTTTCTTCTTTTTATTTCAAATGTTGATCATGAAAAATCAGAGAAAATTGGTATGACAAGAAACATTTTCATTAAACCACAAATCTTTCTGAATTTTTTTTTGGGTGTAATGTTTCAAGAGAAAAGGATAAAAATGACCTTTTCCATTTCACTAAGTTTATTCAACCACTCAGTCTTATGTCCAGCAAAGGGAAGTAATAAGGCTGAAAAACAATCCCCATTGCAGCTCTAACCATGGCTTCGGTCTGACCACCATCCTGGTTCGAATGTGACTTAGATTTTGAACAAATGTATGATCCACCGTCGTATTCGATCACTCTAAACTGCCTTGCAGACCTTTCCTATGGGTAGACCTATATGATTTAAATTAAGCTCTCTCTCTGTATTCTGGCATCTAGTCTTGCATTAATTTGCTTCATTCACGCATCGCAGCCCAGGCACTCATTAGATAACTAGTTCTATGTACGCTTATGCGCATGCACACCTAATTGACTGTCCATCAATGTAGCATCTAGATCTAGACTAGGTCTTTTTGTTGACGCGTATCATGAAAGGGTTAGGCTACGTATAGCATTATTTAACTTGTCGCACTCAAGAAGTCAACAAAGCATGAAATGACAGCTCTCTCTCTCTCTCTTCTCACCCAGTAAAGGAATCAAATCCTATATGACAGAGAGTACCTCAGACAGATGTAGACGACATCTTTCTCACGAGAACGTCGCCTCTGTGGGCCATTGTTTCGCAATGTCCTTCTATATATCTATTAATTATCTCCCCTTCCAATCATTCTTGCGCGAGGTTCATCAAGATAACAGCTTCGTGCAGCCAGACAGCAGTTTGTGGAATTCCCGTTTTTGATAGAACAAAAGATTGAGCAAAATATAGAAACCGATATAGTAAAGTTTAATGGTCGCACATTAGGCCTTACCAGCTTACAATAGAGTTCACCAATATTTCGGGAAATCCCATCGACCCATGACCTTGGCCTGGCCGAATGTTTGCCTGACTTCTTGGTTTGACCCTGTTACGTTGGTAGGAAATTTATGACTAATATTCTTCGGCTATGAGCGACAGACATATCCTTTTGAACTTAGGTGCCCTCAAAATAACAGAAGTTGTGAGCAGTGTTAATGATTTAATGACCTAGGAAAATGCCTGACGTACTTCCGTGTTGGATTTTTAGCGAATCTTGTGTTCTACAACTGCAAGGCGCAGTGAGAGGAAGTTCTAGTCAAGAGACAATGGAAGGGTCGGGAAGACAACAACCGAACATGAGCAGGAATGAGACTGGCTAAATCCTAAAGAGCGGTATAGAAAACAGACAGGGTTGGAGGTGAAAAAGGGTCCCAGCTTTACAAACGTCCCTTCGACATGGGCGAAAGTCAAAGGATAAGTTGGTGTTAAAGTGAAGGCGAAAACTAATGAGACTGAGAAGAATTTACTATGCTCCTTCGTTTTACACAAACTATTGGATAAACATATTGAATAGATGGGGTCGCCGTGGCTTTGTGATTTGGGGTCTACTTCATTATGAAAACAACTCATGTCGGTGAAGCTGTGGCCGGGATCGACTCGCGGGTCTTCCCACTGGGGGATGGAAGGACACAAAGATCGAAAACCTGCATTTTTTCAGTGACTCAATGGTTCCCTGGCTTCCTCTGGTTAGGGGAGCCGGCGTCTAGCCTTGTCGAATAAGGTCGAATATACCTGTATTTCGGAGGTCCCGTATGTACGTTATGCACGTTAATTAAAGAATCCTTGGCAGTTAAAACTCGATGAAGGGTAGGCGGAGTGCCGCTTTCCTGGCAAATGTCCAGATTCCGAAATTCTACCCATGAAAATTTTCAGCAAAACAGGCCGCCACTTAGAGCTGAGATAATCCTACTTTCTTAGGATTGAAAAGCTTAAGAAAAAAACAAACAACTATTTAATAGAATATTAAAACAAAAACTGTTAACAAAATATAAAGAATATTCTCAAATATGGAGAAATATAGAAGGAGTCAAGTCTTCATGCTGATAATACAGCTGTGATCACGATAATGATATCGGTTAGCAGTTTTTGACTTTCTGTAAGATCCCGACGAAGAACCAAACAGATTCAGAAAGTTAGCCGGTCAGGCATTTTCTTCAGTTTTATCACCGCTATAATTATTTCTACACAGTTGTTGTTTATTTGTGTAGTACACGAAATGTGAATTTATTGCCAGGTGGCAAATTACTATCTTGAAATTCAAGACTTTTTGTTGTTGTCGTTGTTGTGTTAAATGGGCTATAAAACTATAATGATAGCGTTGATGTTGACATGAGATAAGTTAGTATACGTATATTGCCCTTAAGAAGAGCTAACAATGTTCGAAAATTTGTCTAGCGACATCAACTTACCCATTTCTACCAAATCAAAGTTTAAATATTGTTATTTGCTTCTTGTGGCGTGTTTGCTTAATTTGCTGGTAGAAAATCTTATATTTTAAGACATTTCTATAAAGTGAACATGCTGACATGAATGACGAAAAGTTAGTTGCAGTTTGGCAATCTCTGTCATGAAATTCACGAGAACTGTATAACGATAAAACGAGGATGACTACGAGGATAAAAGATTTGAAATTTTGGCCAGCCGGCATCATCACTTATTATTTGATCTGTTGTGAGTCTAATGGTACTCTACTTCTGTAATGGAGCTTTCATTTTCCAGAGTTTTCTGTAAACTGAATATTAAATGGAAATAGAATAAATAATACCATTCCGAATATCTTTCCCCATCTGAGAGTGGAAATTAATCTGTAGAGCAGGCTGTATTTTGTAAAAAAAATGAGGCTCTTGTTATGCTGGAAAGATCAAGAGAGGGAGAAACAGGGGCAGACAGACAGACAGACAGACAGACAGACAGTCAGACATAAAGGTACAGAGAAAGACAGATAGATAGACAGAAATATACAGAGACAGATTGGGAACGGAGGAGGGAGGGGGCAGGAAGACACGTTTTTTAAATCTCTTTTCTTCAGACTCAACAACAGTTCATTTGCCTTTTTTCTTTCTTTTTTTTAGTGCTGCCTTCCACTCCTAGGAAAGTAAGGTTATCTCGGTTTCAAGTGCATGCCCGATTTGGTCAGAAGAAATTTCTGCCTAAGAGTTTGGAGTGTGGACATTTTGCCGATCTTTTTCTACTCTTCAGGAGTTCTTTAAGGGACCCCCGAAATATATTTAATTCTAAATTTGCCATATCAAAAAAGACCAGACGTCGAAATTCCTACCCGGGAAGCCAGGGAACTCCATTGAGTCATTTTCTCCCAGGAGCAAACATCTAGCCCTTCGACCAGTACATCCCCCCCTCTCTCCCCCCCCCCCCTCATCCAGCCTTCTACCAGCTCTTCAGATTACTTAACCTTATGTCACGTTCACTGAAGCCTAAAACATAGGGTCTTCTCCTCGTAAGATAATAAGATGTGGCTTTCAGAAGGAATAATAGGCTTGATATTGACCGACAAAAGATTTCTTTTGATTTATTAAAAAAAAATACTTATGACTCTCCTGGGTAAAAAAAAACAATTAAGAATAGAATGAATCAGCTTTGAAAACTACAACAACGACAACAACAATAGCATAGTAGGAGATGGAGCTATCTACAGTGACAAAAGAAAAATAGGAATTCTGTTCAACACAGATCCTGGTCATATTGTAAATCGAGACTTGAAATATGTTTTTCCTTTGTCCTTTCTATGAACCTATGATCAAGACATTACAATCTTTTCATTTAATAGGCCCATGTTATCAAAAAATGTTATGATATTGTGGTTTTATAACCTTTCATGTACTACACTATCGATTGCCGCAGATGTGGCCAAGGGGAATAACTATGAATTAAACTAATCCCGGAAGTCGCTCAGCAAAGTTTGTTGACATCACACAAAAACTGTTGAGTAGGAAAGAGGATCTTTCGTTGAATTATGAGAATAGGAATGACTGAGAAATTTCGTCAGTGAGATAACACAGAATTTGATCGAGTGATTCAATCACACATTGTTTCAAAATGCTCAAACAGCTGCATCTGCTTTTCTCGCTGTTAGTCCTTGTGATCTTTCTCGACAGGTTTGAGGTGACATCTGGTAACACTCATGTGCCCATCGTGACCAAGGCCAAAACAGCCACCACTGGTGGAGGCAACAACCCACTCATTGTAATTTCATTTGATGGATTTAGATGGAATTACCTAACGAGGACAAATACTCCAAATTTTCACAGATTTATTGAAAATGGTGTGACTGCAACTCATGGCCTTCGAAATGCCTTTATTACAAAAACATTTCCTAACCATTTCACGCTGGTGACAGGCTTGTGGGAAGAAAGTCATGGCATTATTGCCAATGATATGTATGATCCTGTCCTCAATCAGTCATTTACACCACATGATATTAAAGCAAATGAGGATCCAGCATGGTTCAGTGTGGGAGCTGAGCCTATTTGGGTCACCAATCAACTGCAGGTCCAAAATGGCCGAAGTGGAGTTATCATGTGGGTAGGAGGAGGAGCTCCAATAAAATGGGTGAAGCCATACCGATATATGCCATTTGATGCAAATGTCAAAAATGAGACGAAAATAGACACATTGATTGAATGGTTTACTGATGAATATCCCATCAATCTTGGTCTCGTCTACTTTAATCAGCCAGATTCGTTTGGTCATACTTTTGGCCCAGAATCAATACAAGTTACTGAAATGATTGGGGGACTTGACAAAGTTGTTGGTTATCTACTGCAAAGATTAGAAGAAAAAGGACTGCTCGATAAAACCAATATTATTATCACAAGCGATCACGGTTTTACTTCCACACCAGAAAACAACAAGATAAACTTGGATGAATTCATAGATCCATCAACATACTTTGTGCCGACACTATCACCTGTGGCTGGCATTTGGCCTTATAGCGGTAATTATTGGATTTGATCTTCCATGTTATTTCAGCTTTGATAGCAAGACAGAATGGGCCTTTGTTAGTTGTGTCTAAGTCTTTGTTCAGTACTTGTTAAATGATTACATTGAGAAACAGTTTTATCCATTCATTTTCAATAAAATTTTCAGACTTATAATTGATCAGTGAGATCACAAAAGTTCTGAACAGTGTGGAAGTTTGAGACGCCAGTGTATCTCTATCTTCTTAAAGTTTTAAGGCTTTTTTTTTTATCTAAAGTTCATCTTGCTGTATACTATATACTTAGTTCAAACAGTTTGTTTGCTGGATTAAAAAAATTGATAATATTTGTGTATTTTACAGTTTGAAGTATAGGCCTAAAACCTCAAATTTTAGATAGTGCTAGATCATACAGTATCATAATGTTGTCAGTGATTTTGATACAGACAGTCAAATTACCAATGACAAGATAGAACTTTAGTTCAGCAATTGTAAGCAACAGCTGAATAGTTTAATGATAGGTTTGCAATGCATGATATAAATCAAGTGTAATCATTTAATGGAAGATGTTACAATGCAGAATCTTTTGTAGAAATGAGAATTAAAAGATGGTTGCGTACTTAAATGTTTTACATGACATATAAAGCCCACTAGACTTGGGTGAGATAGAAAAAGAATAAAATCAACATCTGGTTTAAAAGGCTAAAATGTTACTCCTGCCAGAAATGAAATAAATTCGGATACTTTTGTTTCCAGATTCCTTGGGTGATGAAATATACAAGAACTTGTCAGATGGAGCATCACAGAATGGCCATTTTAAGGTGTACAGAAAAGAAGAAGTACCGGCTTATTTCCATTACACACATAACCGACGAATACCACCCATTCTGGCTGTGGCTTATGATACCTTTTACTTTTGCACTGGGAAATGCGTTTACTATAATCGTAAGAAGACCGTAATTATATTAGAACATCAGTATTTTTTCTTTAAAATACATAAAATTTATGTAATTTTCATTTCTTCTTGTTTCCTCTTTTACTTTTGTTTTAAGCAGCATGAATATATATATATTTTATTCTAGCACAATGTACAAATCTAGAGGGATAGCTGTGACTGTCCTACATCATAGGGAAACTCTATATTATGAGTGTATCAAATATTTGTGTTTATACTTTGATAAAATGTACTGATTTTTTGTCTTCACATGAACTTGTCCAGCATGGTAAATGAAATCTAACATATATATATTTCTAAAGAATACTGAGGCTGAATACTCGCAATTCATTGTCATTAAGTGCATGAAATGAAAGTTTATAATCAGGATGAGTAAACAACTTCTTTTAATACACACACCACTGCAATTGTTTATTGGTGATGTAAAAGATAAAAGAAGCTAATGTGGGATCCAACATTCTACATGTAATTTACAAATCAAAATTTTTTTTGTATTTTATCATATACTATGTTGGTAATGTATACTATGTTGGTAATGAGCATACAGCACTGTGTTCTGTTTCCTTGTTTTTAAAACCTTACTTTTATCCTTCCGTGATTTAGTAGGAAGGATTTTGTCAATGATTACCCTATGTGAACATTTCAGGTGGTGACCATGGATATGATAATCGACTGCAGGACATGCACCCCTTCTTCCTAGCCATGGGCCCATCCTTCAAGAAGAATGTGGCTGTGGATGTCTTTGACAATGTCGATGTTTACCCACTGATGTGCCACTTGTTAGGTATCGAACCAGCACCAAATAACGGCACAATGCAGGTTGTCTCAGAGCTCCTGGTGGACAATGTTGATCATCATTCCGTCACAACATTTGTCACATGTAAGTGATCAGTTTGTATATAACAATAAAAGTTCAAACTTGTGTGTAATATAAACTACAGGATATTTTGAGACATCTTTCTTTTATCTGTCATCTGCCTCAGAAACAGATATCTCAACTCAGACTTGATCATAATTATAAGGGAAATTCCTTGTATTCATCACAGGAAAAGTCTAACAATACTGTAAATAGAGTGTGTTGATCATAATCCATTCATGCACTGTATATCATAGGAATAGGTGAAATTAGCTAGATATCAGATTGTTCATATTTAGAGCTATTGGTTCCACTGGAAAGGGAAATAAATGTACTTGACTTGAGGGAGAAAATGATTTACTCAGTGTAACTCCTGTGCCAAGATATTTATGTTCAAAGTTCAAATCTGAGACCCCAGAGTCAATAAAATTCAATTTTTTCAACATGGCCTCACTTTGATATTGGGCTCATTTTGTCCGGATATGTGACAAACCCTTTCAATGTGAAAGATAAAATTGTTATGAATTGTATGTTTTTGTGACCTGCATTTATTCATAAGAGTTTCCACATTATTACATACTTGTGAATTTCTGGTTGCTGGGGACATTTCTACTTTCGCCAGTCAACCTCTGACTTATGCTGAGCTACTAGGTGATTGTGGTGTTATTAAAAAAAAAAGTTCCCTCTCCCTGGTGAAAACAGTTTGACATCTCTGATTACTATATTTCAGATATTGTCCTTATCATCTTCATCGCTTGTGTGGCTGGGACCTTTCTGGTGGCCGCCTGCCGGTATCATCGCTACCTGAAGCGGATTCGCCGAGAGCAGCTCCATGGTGTGGTCATACATCATCACCCAAATACCCGAACTGTTCCAGTAGGAACAGTTACTACTGGCAGCGGAGGAACGACATCATCAGCCTCGGGGTCAAAGTATAATGAGGCCAAAGTTCCATTACTGGCACAAGAAGATGAGGATGCATCTTGATGAGGGCTTTTTTTGTGTGTGTCAGTTTTTGTCACACTGTGTCTTCTTATCACAGAAGTGCCACTGGAATAGGCTGATGTCATAAACATGTATGCTGTGTAACTGCTGTATGAGGAGTGGAAATACATCTGAAACTAATATGATTTTTTATTAAAAAAAATTTATTTTTTTTTTATGCACCTGGCCTTATTCACAAGGTTGGCCTTTGTCCTTATGCTACCTCTTCCTTCATCATACTAAAGTTGTAATGAAAATGAATGTATGAGATGCGACACAATGAAATCAGGCTCTCGTTAAATTTTGAGCACATGCAGTTATTGATATCACTGTGAAGATTATTTATTTCCCTTTCTGTATGTGAAAAACATTTTGTTCCATCTCAAGTAGAAGTTGAGATATTGCCAATTAAAGACAGTGAGGGTGACCTGTTGCGGCAGCTGAGCTTAGTGAGAAAATGGCCGATCACTTTTGTTCATCCTTAATAATCCTTATCAGGCCATGCTACTAAGTTACAATTTTTGAGCTTTTACTCACTCTGTTTCAGCAAATTGAAATGCATTTTTAAATTGATATAGAAAGGTTCTATGAAGAAAAAAAAAAATGTTAAAAATTCATTTACTGTTGAAAAACACTTGATTTCTCTGTTTGCCTCATTTGACATTCACCTGATTTCATCGTGTTGCATCTCATATAAACTTTTAATTTTTTTTCAAAACTTGACTCTGATCACTTTAGTGTTATTTGCAATTCCTCTTTACACATAAAATATTACTCTTCTGGTTGATGGAATTATCATATCCTGTTTGTCACTCTGCTGAAAGCCATCAGATAGTGATCAATTTTCTATTAAATGTCTTTGACCATGTCTTTGCAAAGTGGAAATCAACTTAGAGAAAACTACAAATAATTTGGGGTGACACATGCATAATATCTATGAATGGTGAACGGTACTTCTGTGGCATTGATAACTCTGTTATTATACCCATAACTGCATTTTTAGTTCATATTGTTGCTCCACAGCTAAGAGCAACAAATTGAGATCTACTTTTGTATTCAGACCCAAGTAAACATTATTCTTATATGGAACAAACAGACGAGTACTCAAGCATTTCTTTAGACTTGTTGTTCACCGATTTTATGTTCATCATGCTTTGACCACTTTCTTTGTCCTTATTTTGTTTAAATTAATTTTTTGCTCTTACAGAAATTTGCACCTGAAGCACATTTTTCTCTCTTTTTTTTTTTTTTCTTCTCTTTTTTCCTTTGAGTTAAGACATGTATTTGTTGTTCATTTCATTATTTTTGTCTCTTGAATATATATTACACATATTATGGACTCGTTTTATCAACTGAAGTGTTGAAAACAACATCATTACCTTCAGTGAAATGAGATATGCTGATGACTTTGATGAGGATTATTTCATTTTTCTGTAAAATGATATATTAAGTATTGAAATTTCCTTTAGGCAGCTCAAATAAACAGTATATTCACAGTGTAATCGGCAGTAAATTATGCTTGTATATTATAGTAGTTAGTAGAGTTATAAGAGTGTAATTTTACTTCAATGACTTAAAAGTGCAGTCTGATGAACAGGATCTTCGAGGGACCAATGAAATCTGTTAGTCCAAGAATGCCACAAGAAGCAGTATTTGTCTTGTTGTTTCTTACTGTTTAACTTTCAGGATCACCACAGTAGAATTTAGAAAATTATCCCCAACTTACAGATCTGCTTCCTGCGGTGAACAGCCCAGTATAGGCATGAGGCCTTTAGACCATCATTGATCTACTATTTGGCATCCAGCAGTTGAATGAAGTTTTAGATTTTTAGACAAGAAATGACAACATAATGAATTTATTATGATCGGGTGGTATATACAGGTCACTTTTAAGTGTCAGATTCTTATCTGGATGTATTAGGAAATGAACAAGTGGTATCATTCAGAACTTTGAAAATAACATTTCAGAGGACATCAACAGTAGCCAAGAGAACTTTTCAGCTCTCCCGATTGCATCATCGACACCGATGTGTAGTAGATTTGGAAAACAGCGATTTTCATACATGTATTAGTACATCCAATTAGTTCCCTTTTCAATTTTCTATCCACTGGTACTGTTAGGTGTTGCGCGGAGATATGTCGGCTTTTGTCAGCCATGAGGTAGCCTGGAGGAGTTAACATTGTCATAAGCTCTGAGTTATCTTGAGATAGTTAAGATCTGCTGTTGATGTGTGAAGGCAATCACAGGTTCATCGGGCAGATTCCCATAGTCAGCACAAGCTGTTTCTATCAACATGCCTTGGACAAGTGGTTAAAATGTGGGAGACCAGAGTGATCGCATAACAACTGCCCTGAGAAAACTGTTTTTGATGGTCCTCCAACGTGGTTATTTCCTGGGACTCACTGGAATCTTCACCTGAAAATTGTTGCAGCGGTGTCATAAATATTCAGGATTTTTAAATCCTTTTCAATCCATTATTTACAGCAAAGTACCAGTCAGGTTGAGCAGACTCATACTCTGTACATTCTCACATTTGTTCGGAAATTTTTTTTAAAAGATTCTCATTTTGAAGCATTGAGTTCTATTGAAGTATAACTTATGTTATTGAAATTCCTGGTGTTACTGAAATTCCTGGTGTTGGTATTACTTAATATCAAAGTTAGCCTATTATATATACGTATATAGATATGAAGTTTTCATAGTATGAATTATGTATTGTCTATTAGTCCATAGTTCAAGTCTGAAAAATAAGAATATGCCCATGATATTTGTTGTAATGTATATATCATACAATTATTTTGATTTTGAT
The DNA here is from genome assembly GCA_039654565.1 of Peronia peronii. Taxonomy (NCBI): domain Eukaryota; kingdom Metazoa; phylum Mollusca; class Gastropoda; order Systellommatophora; family Onchidiidae; genus Peronia; species Peronia peronii. The sequence continues at coordinate 2,121,499 of JBCEWB010000015.1, read as the reverse complement.
GAAAATATAAACAGCTGTTTCAATGTTTTGAGAATTTATGAATGGAGCCCTACCTGTTGCCCAGAGGACAAAAATTCGACTTCCATCACTATACTTAACTCATAAAGACCAGAACTTCTGCCCGAAATGTGATCGCAATGTTATTTGTCTTGAAACAAAAGAAAGGTCAAGGTCAGTAACAAGTGGGCTTAGAGGTCAAATCAGCACTCGCAGCATTGTTTCAGTATTTTAGATCTATGACCAAAACAACGCTGTTGACGCTGATTCACATATAACCCCGTTCTTGTTCCCGTATGAGAAATTTGTGCTCTGTTAAGATTGCCGTCTACAGTGACTGAAAGATGTTAGGAAAACATAACAGATTATACATGGTAAGATCTCTTTCTCACAGCTTCCAGCCGCTGATCTGCAAATTTGTTGCCATTTAGCACAAAATCTGACTAGCAGTAAGGCAGGATAGAATTTGTAACTGTTTTAATCATAGATAAATTTCAAACACAAAAGTATAGGGAGCATGAGAGGACAGTCGAATGAAGTACTTGCCACCATCACCCCAGTGCAGAGTACAGACTGTTTCAGTTGTCTGCCCAGATGGTAATTGTCTGTATAGATGAAAAGAACTATAGTAGCAAATCATTATCCCATCAGATGGCTGAAAAAAAGCATCTCCTCTCTCAAACCTAAATCATGATATCATTTGAGCATTGCTATCATTTCTGTAATCTATTTGTGCCATTTATCAATGAAAGTGTCATTAACTCGTTATTTGATCTGAATTTATGTCATTTGATATACCATACACATTCAGATTTGTTTGGCAGTTGATCTCATTTGACAAAAAAACCCCCAAATAATCAGATGTTGGTATTTGTAACCTTGTCAGTCCCATTGTCTTTCCTGTTTTCCGTGAATTGCATCAGATTGTAACAGAATTTCTATATTCCAATTTCTTTGCTGTAGGGTAAGGATTTTGCGTTTGAAAGGACAGTGGAATAGCACAGAAACCATTAAATCATCGTGCATTATTGTAAATTATTTAGATTTTAATGTGGTGGAAATCACTGCATTATTTAACATTTCATTTTAGTCTATTATGTTTTTTACGCGTTTAAACATACCATAATTTTGAGTATTTCAGTTATTTTCCTAGACCCCCTCAGTGCCAGTTCATTAGCTCTACTTATGAAGCTGTTTTGAAATGAGTTTTATGCATGTAATTATGGCTTAACTAATTTTGAGGATAAAAATGAAGATCTGATTAATCAGACTTATGACTTATGTCTCTGTGCAAGAGAATTGTCTTATAATATTTTAAGAAAGGTTTACAGTATCATAAATATTTTTCAGTTCACACAAGTACATAAATAGATTCTGTTTGAAAGAAAAATATTTTGTCATCTTCCGTTTCTTTTGGTGTTTAAATGGTATACATAATGCGAATGTTGTGTAATAATAATGAAAACAAATTAATAAATAAATAAAAGTAACTGCAAAATTTTATGCCTGTTTAATAATGAAATGTTTTACATCCCAGTGATTGAAATTTTGGTTTTATTGTAAGTGAGAGAGTAGTTTTAAGATGCTTTGGAAAAAAAGTTGGTTTTGACAAGGATCCTAGAATGCATTTGCCTTTAGCTATAGATTGATTGTAATCTACCCTTATTACATGTATAATTGTAGAGCCATAGAGTCCTGACAAAGTCCTTCAAAAGTCCTTGTATTTTAATTCACCTAAGGAGTGTGAATCCTACCAATGTGAAATAACGAAGGAAAATTTGCGCGAGGTGTGTTTACAGTTTTGGGACACCAAGGACATGTTGTACAATGAAGTAAGGATCAAAAACTTTCATCGACTTAGATCTAGATACGTTTGTCATTATCATTGTGTGACTGCCCTTTCTGAGGGATAGTTTTCTTTGGTTGTCATATACATGTACAGAGAAATATTTTCCGTGTACAAAATATGAAACGAATTGGGTACTTTCCATATGTGTATTTAGATCACATCAATTGTGTTTGATCCAGCAGGACCAGTTTTCTTTTTGTTTTCTTTCTGTATCCATGTTTTTCTTTGCTTGTTGTTAATTTATATTTAACTCAAGTGGGTGGTAAAAATTTAGATTGTTGGTAGACCCAGTATTTCTTTTCCTTCCCTTAGCGTAGTTAACTTATTTGATTGAAAGAAATCTGGGTTGTTAGTTGAGCTTGTATGTCTTAAAGTGTGTTTAATTCATTTGAATCACAGAAATGTTGGTAGTTGATAGAACCAGTGTTTCTTCTCTTTCTGAAACTGCATTTTGCTTAACACATTTGAGTGAAAGAAATTCTGCTGGTCAATTGAATCAATCTTACTTTTTTTTTCTCAAATTGTATTTGAACTCATTTGAATGAAAGAAATTCTGCTTGTCAGTTGAATCAATCTTTCTTTTCTTTCTCAAATTGTATTTGAACTCATTTGAATGAAAGAAATTTTTATTGTTGATTGAAACCGTGTATCTCTTTGTGGCATAGTCAGTGTTCTTTTCTTTTTTTTTTCCCTTCTTTTATTCTCTCACTACCTCACTACACACTTTACATGCACTTGTCTAATACCTAACTCACTAAGATTTTGGTTGAATGCAAATAATCACCATCTTTCTTTTTTCCTGTTTCTAACCCTTCAGCTGCTGGATCCATAACCATTAGAATTTTGAGAATCTTATTTAAACTCTTGGATAAAATTAAAAGAAATATTCATTCATGACAGCATTCATTTTACATCGAACACCAGCTTCTAGCATTAAATATATGATTATCTCTAATAACAGTCAAACAGGCGAGACGACAATGTTTTAATGGCTGGATCTTAGCAGTTGAAGGTTAAGTATTTTTCCCGCTTATGCTTGTTTCATATCAAGAAGCCAAGCATAACTTTTTAACAAAATAAAACGTGCCTAGTGGGCCATGTTATGTTTCATGTCAGGAATCCCAAACATAAGTTAAATATAATAATCTGTTTTTTTGTCAGATAAGATAACTTTTTCTGAAATACTGAAGATAATAAACTTATTTGTAGTGAACAGGTGGAAGAAAAGACAATAAGGAAGGAGACAAAACTGTGTGGAGGAGGGGTGGGGAGAGAGAAGGAGAGGGAAGGAGTGTAGAGCTGAAGGGCATTTTATACAGACACTCTAGGGGCAGTAAACTTTATATTCAGAGGATGCCAGATAATAACTGTAAGTGTTAATGAAATGATGTCGGCCACTCTCAATATAATAAAATGACAAAAATTGTCTCACCAGTTGCAGATCTCCTTGTTCAATGTGCAGTGCTCATTGCTATAGCGTGTGATTTAATTTTGCTTTCCAGTGTCATCTGATTTGTGAAGCCTATGGCATGTAATACTTGATTTTATATGTTTTTACTCCGAGGTTAATTATGAGGCTGGAAAAATATATTCTAGTTCTCTAGTTTGATCTTATTGTCAGTGAACATTGAAGTATAGATATAATATTCTGCTATTACACATGAGTATTAAGTACATGTGTTACATTTTCTTGTTATTTTAGGGTGAATTTTCAGGCTTACATAATTAATTAGACATGTGCTGTAGAATTTCACCTTAATTGATTGTTTCCTTAATCTCTCTTGGAATTTAACAGTGCCACTTTATGCAGTGAGTACTTTATTATCTGTAGGTATATATTTATATTTGGAAGGGACTGTAAACCTTGCATGGTGATAAGTGAAACAGTTATTGGGGAAATAGTGAATGTTAATGCTGTACAATTGAGAAAGAATCACAATGTATACTATAATGTCACAGGCAGATGTACTGCATAAAAAATGTAGTCCTAAAAATTTTTTTTTTAAATTAATTTTTTTATTGCTGTTTGCACTCATAGTAAACTGTAAAGATCAAGTTTCTGAAAGTGTTGATATTCACTTGTCCTATTCACTGAAACAGTAAAAATATCCAACTCTAGCGAAACACTCATCATAAACTTTTGCTGGATTCAACAATTCAATTGTGTTAATTCACATAGCATCGGTGACCAGTGTATGAAAATCAGAGCTTCATTACAACCAGAGTCTCACAGACCTATTCAAACTTCATTGTTCACTTGTACATACAAGCTGTGTCATATCTTGATATACAGTGAAATATATCCTGCCTTGTGTATGTGATGAGACCTGTTGGATTTTAATTAACCACTTCGACCATCAGCCTGATTACTTCCCTATGCCAAGTACAAGAGGTATAACACAAGTACTGTGAAGAAGGGAAAAAAAAATCACTTTTCCTCCTGTTATTTGAAACATGAGTTATGGACAAATTCTGAAAAATTCGCTGTGTAATAAATAGAAATGTTTCATTCGTATTGTGAAAATTTTTCCATAATTATTTGGTTTACTTGTTTTTAAATAACAGGAGGAGAAGTGATACATTTATTTTACCTCTTTACATTTACACTGCTTGTCTTTTACATCTTGTACTTAAGAGAAAGTAACTTAGCTGGCTCAAAAAAAAAAAAAAAAGGCTCATTGTTGCGTATGTGATATTATCATTATTATTGTGTAATTTACATTATTTTCTCATTTTTAAATTGAAACCACATTTCATTCTGATTTTATTGTCTGCAAACATTTATATGCTTATATACTTTTATACCTGTGCATTTGACTGTGTGGTTTTTTTTTAATTCGAGTGAACAATTTTGACTTTTTTTTCTTTTTTTTTTTAAATTTGAGTGAACACAGAATTTTTCTGCTATGGATAGATATGAACTCAGGCCATTGACAGTGTTGTCTCTGTTAATTCTGAACTACCTGCCATGTTGGCTAACACTTGTAGATTGAGGCCGTTTTAAAGAATCGTGTTTGATATTCGAATGCATACGACAGAATAGAACAGGCGCTCACATAACACTCCAGTTTCAGAAGATCGCAAAAGTCACTCTGTCAAACTCTACTTCCGTTTCTCAAGTTAGGCATAATCTACATTAATACGTCGTCTATGATCACGCATAATCTAGGCACAACCTACTTTGGCACCTGATCTGTGATCATGTGCAGTCTTTACCAACTACCGTTTCTTGACTTTTTTTAATGCTTAGAAATAAATGATAGGATAAACCACAGCATTTGTTGGCGTTGATAATGGGACGCGGTAATTCACGGTTACATGTATGCGGAAATCGTAAGTTTGTCATAGATAGAAAAATACTCAGACCCAGGATGACGAGTGACACACATGCGTGACCTTCAAGAGTCGTGATTTAAAAACTCGGATGCTGAGGACAACGTAGAGTAGAAGTTCGTACAACGATTCTTATTTATCATGTATGTAGTCTTTCAGTACTAAGAAAATAGGATTGTCTCGGCTTTAAGTGACTGCCCAGATTGGTACAGTGAAAAGAATTTTTGTAGATTACAAATTTGGAATTTTGAAATTTTGCCTGGATAGTGGCGCCTCTGCTTACTCTTCGTCTGGTTCTAATTGTCAAGAGTTCTTTAGCATGTGTAAGGTAATCTTATATACGGGACCTCCTAAATATATTCTCCTTTATTCGAGAAGGTTAGACGTCGGGCTTCCCGACCCAACAAGCCAAAGGACCGTTGAGTCACTAAAAAAAAAAAAGAAAAATGCAGTTTCTAATCTCCCAATCTTTTCCATTCCTCGTTAGGATTCGAATTTGGAGCCCTGTGACGTAAGTTTTTGTCACGCTTAACTCTCTTTCCACGGCGATTCCCTTACAGGGATGCAGATATGGTGTAGCTCATATTATGAGAGACTCACTTTGATGTGCCATTAAAGTTAAGCCCAAACCCACGGTGGTTTTTGTATGAAAGCTGCCTTCCAACAGCAGTGATCATTTTCTTCAGCAGAGCAGCCGATGGCTGTGTCGGTATTGGCAGAATCCGGTGTCTGCTTGTGGGAAAAATTACGAACAGAAATTTGTCAGGTATCCTTGGAACAAAGCTGTCTAGTCCTCTATATTCACTGAATAATCGATTGATTAATTGGATATGAACTGGTTGATTTATTGTTTGAATAATCTGTTTACTGATTGATTGATTGATTTTTTGTTAACAGAGAATAGCCATAGATCTCTGTTTGCAGTGACTTTTTTTTTAACTGTTGGTGTTTTTTTTTCCGACCCAAGAATAATTACATTATGTGCATATTATGCAGATTTCCTTCTTCTTCTTCTTATATTTCTAATCATCTAAACTCATGGCATTTTTGAACAGGTCTATGTTTACGTCTACAAAATCTACAGGCTTTCTTTCCTTTTTTTTTTTTTAAATAAGAAATTCTATTTGTACAGAAAATAAGTTTTGTCTTCGTGCACATTGGATTTGGGGTGTATACAATGTTATCCTGCAAAAAATGCGTTGAAAGAACTTTGATCTCTACAGAAAGCAGTTTGGGTCCAAGCCTAGCCATTTTGCGAGTCATGGGATATCTTGGCAAATCGGTAAACTTTAAAATGACAAATTAACGTTGTAGTAGATCATTATCAGCAAATCAAGTCTTTCATTCCACTCTGGACAGCCATAGTACATGTACCATATTATTCCAGACCTACCGATCCTTGTACATGTAATGTCGCAGTGTGATTAAACATAAATTTTTGCGGATTTGTTTGCCACATGTACTTTTTTTTATGAACAATAAAACCATTGTAATCAATACTCATGAGTGCGATTTGCTTCTTAAACTTACATGTAATTCAAATATTGATTTGATTTGATTTGATTTTTAATTTTGAGGTCAAATTGACGAGTTCAGTTAAAGGCTTTCCTCATTTCTGTGTTGTTTTTTTTTTTTTTGGTTTTGTTTTTCTGATTGTCTGTTGTTGTTATCTTTTCTTGTTGTTGTTTCTAGGGTCATTTTGTGATTCTAGTTGTCATTTTGTGATTCTGTTCTAAATTAGTTGGTTGATTCTTTTGTTTGTGTATGTAAGCAAGTAAGGCGAGGTAAAGAAAGGGAGGGGGAATAAGAAGCAAAAGGATGAGGGGGAGGGGGGGGGGGGGAGTGTACAGGGAAAAAATATGTATATTTTCCACATAAACCTGCAAACAGCAGTCACCTTCTGAAAATTATCCATGTTTATGTAAAATCTTCTCCGGATTTTATGGCACAGCATACAGATTAATCATACAATGAACAGAGGCTTTTGGGTGCATATAACCTTTCTATAAAGGCAAAGAATCAAAATTTTTAGCAGAGAGACTTGGGATCGGTAAACAGTTTCATTTACCATCGTTGTCTCTTGCAGTTGTAGACAACTTCATGCTGTGAGATTCCACTCTCTGTTGTAATAGATAACATTTGTGTAAAAAAAAAAAAAAAAAATTAAAAATCAGGAATGGCTCTTATTCTCTCTTTCTTTTTCTTTGTCTTTTTCTTCTACCTTTTTTTCACTCTTTCTCCCTCTCTCATTCTATGTTACCTACCTATCTGTATTTCCCTCTCTCGGTCTCTCCCTCTCTCTGTCATTCCCTCGTCATTTGATACACATAATACACACTACGAGAGACAGGGTTTGAGAGCGAAAAGATTATTTAAAAAAAAAAAAAACAAGAAAAAGAAACAAAGAACGAATGAATAAAAGAAAGAAAGAAAGAAAGAATGGCTTAAAGAAAGAAAGAAAGAAAAAATAACAGAAAAATCTGAGTCCAAGAAAGCTTCCAGTCACTTAAATCGAAAGGGACAGCTATGGAAATCATTAGCAGCGTTTCTGAGCGTAAAACAGCCGACGCGTTTTTAGATGAGCAACGAGGTCTGTCGGATTTCTTGGCTTAGAGAGACAGCTTTGTGGAGAATCCTCAAGTGTTTCCGATCAGGGCAGCGCTGATATTGGCCACCGTCTCCATTTTGAACGCTCTCGCACATCGATGACCGGAAATTAGGTTAAATCCTCCGCTAACCAGCCAATCAGCACCGGCCTAGCCTCCCATCTCGCGCGCCCCCTAGCGGCCTTAATCAGCCTTAACGAAGCGGGAAATTGGCGGAATGACATCAGTATTCATACGATAACAGCATTGTCAGTCCTTGCGCACAGGGTGATGCACAGGGGTCACTCAGAACACCAGACACGAGACTGGCGGCTCCAACGGCCTCGCAAGTTTTGCAGTACAACTCACAACAGTTCCTTAATTTAAACTAAGCTCCTGAATTTGGTCATTTCTAGTGACTTCAAAAGCAGCTATTTGTTTGTCTGTATTGAGGTTTAACGGCACATTAGCACGATCAGGGCTATATTGTGCCAAACACGGTAAGATACGTTTACATGTCAAAAAGGCTGATCAATTAAGAAAGAGAGCGGGGCAGAAGACAGGAGCAAGGAGAGAGAGAAGAGATGAACCCCCGGGAATGTCGAGGATGGCATTCCATGGGAGACATCCCACTGATGGTGGGCTTTCACCGCCTGCAGGTGGAGCAGAGAACCTACTTATATATCCTGGACACCTGCAGGGGGGGAGAAGGATCTGAAGCAGCTAAGCCATGGGTCTGGTGTAATTGACGCTACAGTAAACAAAAAACAAACAAAAGTAAAATAGCTAACTGCAGGTCTGTGATCGTTCGCACAAATAAAAGATGCAAAACATTCAAACTATACCTCGTACTGCAGATACGATAACATCAGCAACAGAAGTAGAATTTAAGGATGTGTTGTAATCATGACAGTGTATCGTCATATTATTCATGTTGTCACAGATCTAGTTATTATTACTTTGTTATTCTTTATAAAATTGCTAGACCGATTTCTTGAGCAGTTAGTTCCAAGGTATGGCTGGATATTCTAGCAACGAAAGGTTTAAATTCCAGTTTCCGTAAATTTGGGATATCTGCCAAACATTCTTCAAACAGCTTCGCTATAAAAGTTGTTTTGTAAAACCAGCTATCTGAAATGAGCGTTAACGTTATATAAGTGTGCGGGTAGGATGTGGAGCAAAATTTGTGAGACGAATAATCTGTTGAGCAAAGTCATTCTGTCTGTTGTCGGAGAATTTAGATTCCTTTTGAGCAGCATTTTCAAACACACACAAGAAATGAGGAAGAGAGGATTCTCTTATCGAAGCGCTAGACTGCAGGATTTTATTACCATCTGTTGCATTTTCGTGCAATGGTGACAAAATCCAGCAGTCTAGTGCTTCGATAGGAGCATCCTCTCTTCTTCATTTCTTGTATGTGTTTGTTGTCACCTCAGAACTAGTCCTAACTACAACAGGGCAATTTATTTATGGGGCAAAGCTGTGTATCTGTTGATTTTATTTTTTTTCTCTATCTATCTATCTATCTATCTATCTATCTATCTATCTATCTATCTATCTATCTATCTATCTATCTATCTAT
>JBCEWB010000015.1:2089627-2099995 GCA_039654565.1 Peronia peronii | reverse complement strand
CAGAACGGGGGGTATCTTTTGTTTTTTTTTCCCCCCCCCCCCCCCCCCCCAATGCATCCCAACTTAGGGCCTGTACCGTGGCCTTTCTGCATGGCTATTTATAAGTCCCGCCCAACATCGCAGACACGCAAAGATGCAAGGCTGACTTACCGCTTGGAAGGAAATCGTGACCATCACCGATATGAGGAAGGGAAACATGAGTGACTTTCAGATTTAGATCTCCGTTTTGGCTATAGCTATGACGGAATCTCTAATCACAGATATAAACTTTCTGAAATACCCAGTCAACATTATTATATATATATATATACTTGCGTTATTTAACCATGTCGTTGAAATAAACCAGTGTGCACTTATGTTATGATTGTTGTGATTTTTCCGAACAAAATGACTCTAAGAGTATTAAACAGTAAACAGAGAGAAAAAAAAGAACAATATTAAAAATGTATTGAGAAATTCCTAATTTCATGATGCTTTTAGCTGGAATATCATAACTTTTATGTGTTCTTTTAACCTTTTTGTCTTTGTCTCCTCTATTTTGTTTATTTTGCTATGTTCCTATTTTTTTCCCGGGATTTCTCCATTACTTTATTGCTTGATTGCAAGGTTTTCTCCCAGCTGTGACACCCTTGTTAGTGCCACGGTTCGTTAACATTTTGTCAACAACAATCAAATTTAAAAAAAATAAAAGTGCTCTTGATTACATTCTCAGATTAAGTTACTTTATAATTAACTATGAACGTTCAATTTCGTGCCTTGGATTAAAATTGCAAAGCTTGCAATTTAGTGGCCAGGAACGCATTACGTTCACAAAAACAAAACACAATGACATACACACATGTGCACACATAGATAGGAATGGCAATTACCCACCCAATGAACACATCAGGCCACACCGCTCAAGGCCAACGAGCAACAGAGATGAGACAATTTGTGCACACTTTGTCTTCACTCTTTTCACTCTGAATAAAAAAAAAAAAAAAAAAGACTCCTGACGGACAAATAAAACTAAAACAAATTCCAAACGAACCGCACATAAAACTGGGAAATGGTAAAGAGAAAAGTGGCTTCATCAGGATCATCATTAGCGTTCTCTCCAGGAAAAGATTTGTGGGACTCAGTGAAATCCCTCTTGACAGTAGGAATGATGGTCTGAGTCGATGTGCCCCACAAGGCCAAATCATGGAGTGGGTCTGCCATAGCGTTTGGGTCCAGAGCAAACCTGTCGACATTTTGGCTTGACGAGATTGTGCCGAATTATTGAAGCGGGAGTATTATGAACTGGCAGGGGAAAGTGGTGAAAAGGAATATAACAAAAGAAAGAGCAGAAAAAATTATTCGACATGGGTAGGTGGCTTGGCAGGAAATATCGAAACGAGAGAGAGAGAGAGAGAGAGAGAGAGAGAGAGAGAGAGAGAGAGAGAGAGAGAGAGAGAGAGAGAGAGAGAGAGAGAATGAATGATCTAGCTATCAGAACCAGTAGTCTATACATGTAGGCCTACTATATGCATCAGTAGCACATAATTATGGTGTCTGCTTTATCAGAAATTGTTTATGAAAGCAATGTTTGCGTTCACACAGTGCCGGTGTGGAAAGTGTGCAGCCTTATAAATCTGTTGCATTTCGTATCTGCCATAACAATCTATACTCACACTAACAACAGGCAGTCAAGGTCGTCTTCATTTCATTCAGCGTGATTCAGTGCCCTCGCACGGCTGGATGTCCACACTCATGCATCTGTCCTTTTTGAACTTGTCTCTGTTTCCAGGATCAGCTAACCAATGGTGATCAGTCATTCAGATTTTCTGGCTGATCTGTTGACATAGCGGCTCTGATACTTTTTGCCAGTAGTTGCGACCGTCTGTGTATATTCTAGTCCCCATGCCAATACTGTCAACTCAAAGCTGAAATCTGATGCATGATGGGAGCTCTGTCCTTCTTGTTCTAAGAGCTCTGTCCTTCTTGTTCTAACGTAACTGTAAGCCCATGTATAGAAAGCCTGTTATTTAAGCCTTACGTATTAGTCTATCTTGTAAGCAAAGCTCTCTTTAGAAAAGCAAAAACACCCAGCCAGTGTACTTAACTTCGAATCGTATGTTTTATTTTTCAGGGAAAAATATTCTAGACAGTACAAGTAATCAAGTGCAAAACACATAGCAAAAGGGTTATTGGGCGCAGCAGTACAAGAACGATGGGAAGACCGGTCAACTGAACATAGTGAGAAAACAAGCAATTTTCTTGTTTCATAGTATGAAAAAAGAAACATTCACTCTCAAAATACTTTACAAGAAGAAGGTTGGATTGAAAATGGAACACCTAAACGGCGGAAAACAAAGACCATTGACGCTATTGACAGGAAAAAAATGATACAAGGTGATATATAAATGATAAAAATATATACATGTATATACATAGTATGGAAGTATGGAACCGATAAATATACTAGTACATGTAGTAGTACTGAAACAACACCCCTGTGAACGCGACCATAATGATAGTAATACTGTGAGTTCACAAGATTCCCTTTCAGATTTATGTGCCTCATTCCTGCCAAATTAATCAACTAAGGAAAACTGGATGAAAGACATGGAGCAGGAATGTGGCCAATCTAAAATGAGTAAATAAATGCAATAGCACAGAAAAGATAGGCATGTATTGCGGCCATTGACTTTGAAAGTATTTGTCAAAAAGTTTACCCCTCTGAGCTTTATAGATTGTTTTGAAGCCTTCATTTGTTGATAAAGTTTCAATGTGTCGTGTATTTATCTATCCTAAAACTTTTTGAAATTTCACTACCATTATCTACATTTTGATGGACAACTTTTGAGGATGCCCCATATATTTAAATCTTCCAGTTGTTATTAACCTGCGCATCTTCTTCGGGTCAGTGTTAGGATAATGTATGTTATTTCTGTTGAGTCATTTGGATTTTAAACCTAAATATTTTTGATTCATTGTCAACTGCTAAGCTTAGAGCAAAGAATCAAAGAGTACTTGAGATACTGTGTTTTAGGGGATTTACAAGTTGCTGTGGCCAGTTTTAAGAATTAGACAAGATTTCCCAGGATTCTAACTGTTACTACTAACAGTCGTGCCATTCTAGGTTTGCCGTCACCATCTGTTATAAGATAGCCTACATATAATAAAAGATAAATGGAACGACACAGATGCTTTAAAACAGGGGTTTCCAACTGGTGGGCCACAATCCCCTAGGGGATGGCAAAGCCTTGACAGGGGAGTCGCGGAGCCTTGCTAGAACTGGCTTGGGGTAACACTAATTTCAACTCATCAGTTACATTTTTTATGCTCTTAATCTTATACATGTATGCTTTTTTTTTTTTTGCTTTTGTTTCACTGTTTCTTTATCTCTCCACCACAGAAAATAAAATGTAGCTTAAAGATGCTGATAGTAGGGGGGGGGGGGGGGATCGCGTGGTTTCCAAGCTTTTGGGTAGGGGGTCACGAGTGCATAAAGGTTGAGAACCACTGCTCCAAGACGTTATTTGGCACGAGTTCCTATGGTAGTCTGTCGATCAACTCCATCCTGGGGTGCCTGCACACCTGGCTGCATACAACTCGATGTGACACATACGTACACACGCACACATGGACTCAACGACACACCGATTAAATATGTCTACACGCATCACAGCCGAGTTAGTGCTGCAGTGTATCGACTCCCGATCTGCTCCACCTGAAGTAGCCGGTGACGTCATCCTCGTCTCAAAAATGCACTGTGCTATTGTGATCTAATAAATTTTATAATTTGGTTCGACTGACAAAGTGTGTGGCAAGACTATTCTGAAACATGGTCACTCTGTCACAGACAATATAAAGTAGTGTAACACTTAAGTTACAGTTTATTTAGAGACGGAAGACCGGTCACCGGATACTTTCGCCGGAGCTGAGACTGAAGCTGAGCGGAGATGGGTGTACTCTACTCTGATTTGATTGCGCATTTACAAAATTACAGTGGAAAATACCCGAAGATTTATCAACAAAGAATCTGCCACAGTACGTTAGCTGTGTGAACACGTTGTCTGGCTGAATAATAAGATGATGAAAGGACGGTTGGCCTTGCTATTCTTGCTGCACACTCGGTCACCAATTCATTTCAGAAAAGAAAAGCCAGAGTTTTATGGTTATCGGTGGTTTGGAGTTGTTACATGTAAGCAAAGCATACTAAACATCAACAATTCTAGTATTATGACTGTCACAGATCTGAAAAGCTTTTCACGAACTATCTCGTAGAATAATTCATGAAGAACAACCGGTAAGCAGACAGAAAAAAAAATAAAAAAATACTACACTAGTGAGTGACAGCACTGAAAAAAATCTGAAGTGGCCACGTTGGAAACAGAGTATAGAGATAGAGACTGAAGAGTTGGCATTTTCTATCATCACCATAGATCCCGATCCAGGGATTAGAATGTGCATGTAAAGGTAATAGGCCTATAGTTTACTACATGTATTGTAACTGTAATAAACTCAAAATAAAGCCCAAATGCATGTGCAAGAATATGCACATGTATGTAGCAAGAACATTCTAATTATTCATTCACTATTTTTTTAGTGGTGTGGCACCCAGTGTATGTTTCTATACAACATTAATAAATGTTTCGAAGAAACTACACATGGCGGTTTCATAATTCAGGGAGAGATCAGGAATGGAACGGGGATGATGGAGACTGATCACTGAGAGTCAAGAATCAGAGAGAGAAATGAGAGAGAAGAGATGCAGAGATTGGGCAAATGTGCGTTTAGTTTTACTGAGCTCTTATCAGTTAAAGATATTCTATTTTTCCCGCACATCCAACTGAAAGGCATTGCCGTAAGGTTGTTGTTATCATTCAATTGACAGCCTGACATGAAATGTTGATTTATATTTCACCGGCTGCTTTATTTTATCTCTGCTCTGCACTTATCTTTCTCTCTCTCTCTCTCTTGTTCTCAGTTTCATGTTCGCTTGTCACTTTACTTTTTTTTCATTTTCTTTTTTTTTGTTTTGTTTTGTTTTGTAAACCTTTTTTGTTAGTGCTTTGTTTGTTGGTGGTAATAGTGGAAACGTTGGGGAAGAACGAGAGGAAGAGAGGAAAGGTTGTATATCATATTTACTAACAAATAAAGAACAAAAAATCCGTACTTTGTAAATCATGTGGATAAAAGAGAAATGTCTTTATAAGCGATGCCGATATAAGTGGTGTGCATTGTATCTTAATAGTCTTATGCCTTCTTTCATTTTTAAACCCAAGAGTATTTATTCAAATTTCCCTGGTTATAGCCATGACAATACATGTATGACATACGAATCCATGCCTATCCTGGCAATAATCTAAAAAATAAACGGGATTTGGATGTAAATTCGATGTTCCAATGCTCTCTCTTTAAATCACACGTTTACCAGCCCAAACCTGTTATTTTAAGGAAACAGGAAGATGGCGTCAGCTTGAATTGCATTTTTCAGCAAGATTAGCTCTGCAATTTTCTTTGGCATCTCTTTCATGTTTATTCAAGGCAGACACTGAGATGAGTTCGAGTATCATGAGGTGAATACACGCGATCCCCGCTGGGGCTTAAGTGGAAAATATCTTGTTTTCCAGCCTATTCTGTAAGATACCTCCTTTTTTTTCTTACGTCTTTATTGTTGTTGCTGTTATTGCTGCTGCCATCTTTGCTATTTTGTCGCTGTTGTTTATATTATTAGCAAAACCTTCAAGCTGTCTTCATTTTTTTTGGTCTTAGATTAAGCTGATTCGACCGTGCACTGTAATCCGAAAAAGAGAAGTCATGACACCACAGAAAACCTCAATGTATCGATGGGGAAATTATGTGCGCTTTCTGTTGTTTCTGTTTTGTTGTTGTTTTGTTTTGTTCTGTTTCTATTTGTTCGTTTTAGTGAAATGGTTTACACTGAAGTGAAAGGAAAACATCTCAAATGAGGCATGCTCATAGAAATTGGGCATCTGTTGAATTCTGAAACTTTCCTCCAAATTGTACTCAGAACTGTCACGACCCTATTAAGTCTATACGCACAATCGGATGCATTTCAATGGAGTTATCTAAAATCACTGAATATAGGCCTACATACAACATGACTACAAATTTCATCCAAGGTAACATGAGCAGTATATGAAGAGGACGAGAAAGCAAATTTGCAGTTACAAGAGGATACTGGCAGTCAGTGTAATCAGTTGTGGTTTGGGCAGAAAAAGGGAGGCCTACATTTTACTGATTCTGGTGTTGCCGAAAAAGAATTATAATATATTATCCAACTCTAAGAACTGCAAAAAACAGCTGTTAACTGGCTATCATAATACATCACTAGTTTCAAGGACAAATGGTCTATTCCACATCAGGTAAGTGCAAGAAATCGTGGATTCAAAATTTCAACACTTCAAAATTTCCTGTTTACATGAATTGATAATTCTCATATGGATATCATAACACTGACTGAAATCGTATTGAATACCACTACCAAATTTCCTGACTGCCTGTGTTACACACCGTTACTTATGGAAGTTAGCCGCAGATATATGTGTACATGTACGCACCATAGTGCCAATCGACCATTCAGGCCTGGACAGGCACCATGATGCCAATAGACTGCTCAACCTTAACTCTAACCCTAACCCTAGCTCACTGTAACCGGATATTTTTAAAATATGGAGTATGGTACTTATGGATCCGCCAGTGTTACACAGGTACTATGGTGCCTATGCATCCAATTCTCTGTGTCTTCCTTATGGATCCACCAGCGGTAGGTGGACACTGTGATGCCAATGAATTCATTTTTGTGGAAATGCACAAAGATCAGAAACTTCAGAAAAATGTGAACACTCGCAGATTTCTGTGTCCTTTCAAGTTAAGAAAGGAATGTAGCCTATCGTAATGTCAAAGCTACAGAAGAGAAAATTTATATAAATTTGTTCACCTTCAAAACACGCTTAGGTAGAGTCTGGACGACTTGCATGGTTACAGGATCTATTCACAAAACAAACAGTTCTCCTCATCTAGATCTAATCAACCACACATATCACTGATTTACCACTACACCAACTACATCAGAGATTTTATCATTTATAGATACTTTTTATTTGCAAAATGGACATTGAACCAATGGTGTGTACATGAAAACATCTTACTATACTTATAATGTTTAATAAAGCAGATACTATAAACATATCCTACTCAGTAGTCCTGCATGTCATTGTTTGCTTTAACTCTTATTTTTGAATCCTCTGCCATTCTGAACTAGACCTTTATGCACTACTCAAATGTTTATATAGCTAACTGAACCTGTTCTGAATACTGCAGTGCTGACATATATACATGTCCATGGCAGTGATCAATGCTTCATTGTCTAACATTAGGGGCTGTCAAATGACAGAAATATCAACTTCTTTGATGACACTGTGAAACGCATTTTGCTGTGAACCATGAGGTACTTTGAAGTTGGTCACATGACCGAGAGAACATTGCTCACAACTTGGATTTGTTTATATGGTGTGGGCATGACTGAATCCTCATCATTTGTCAAGACCTGCCTGCCATGCGCCATGTACACAAATCAGTGTCAGCAACAATTCCTGACCCACCTCAAAATACCTCATGACAAACTGTGTCAGGATTAAAGATGGAGTAATTTTTTGTGTATTTGCAGGAAAAGATCTGATAGTCTGTCCCTTTATTTACACTCCATCTTCAACCATCATATGAGCGTAAGCCACTCGCCAACAGGTCCATCAACACATGCTCTTTGGACAAAAAAAAAAAAAACACTTAAAATAATGAAATAGATACAAATTACAATGATGAAAAGATGGATGGGGATGGAGAAATCTGTTGTCCAAAATTTACTCTCCCAAAATATTTGCCTTGAAATGACAAATTCTGACCTCTAACCATGAAATTGGCCCCATTCAACAATTCTCAAAGACCTCCACGGAGTGCAACTATTGCATTGATTAGAAGCTTGAAATATCAAAAAATGCAAGTCTACATGTAAATGTACTGATTCATTCATAATAATTCCAACTGAATCTGTCCTATGAATGACATATATGAGGCATACTTTACAAACATCCTTGTCAGTAAAGCTTGCAATACTGTCCACAGCTGTGTGTACACAATTGAGTTCACTAACATTTTCATTTAACTCTACAGTATAAGGTGTCCCAAAGATCGCTATACACATCATTCTCTTACCCATGGCTTGCCATTGATTTCTTCTTGACAAACCATGCAGCGGAAGGCCTGTTACTACCACCAGTGATAAAAATATCGAACTTCTGGAAAAGGTGTTTGCTCAAAGCCAGGGAAAGTCCCATCTGGAGGGCTGCACTAGAGCTCAGTTTACTTCAACATACTTTGGAGAGTGATAAAGCTCTACCCGTACCAACTTCACATGGTTCTAACCCTTCAAGTAAAAGATTATGATGCTCATGTAGATATCCATGTACAATGAATCACTTCTACACCATTACCAAAAAAATTCTCAGCTTTTGGAAGACTTATTGTTCAGCGACAAGTCATATCTTTAATCTTTCTGGTCGGGTAAGCTGACATAACTGTTGAATTTGGGAACTATTACACCCAGCAGCCATTCTCCAGCATGAATTACACTCTCCGAAGCTGGTGGTTTGGTGTGCCATGTCTAGCACTGGGTTGATTCGACCACTTTTCTTCTGCACCACATCCAGTAACATAAGCACCATTACAGGGGAAAATTACCTGGAGATACTGTAGGAGAATGCTGTACCACAACTTTAAGTGAGAAGTGACACCTTGCTAATGTCCTTTTTCAAAAGGACAGAGGTCTCTTCCACTTTGATGGGCTAGTGAGAGATTTCGTGAACATTAAGACATCTGACTGATGGATTAGTCGAAGGGGTCCTCTCAAAATGGACTCCACTCTTCCTTGACCTCACACCTTGTGACTGTTTTTTTTTGTGAGGTTATATCAAAAGCAAGGTGTATGCCATAAAGCTTCATAAGCTGTCTCAGCTTGAGGAAGGAATCCTCACGGCCTGCAGCACCGTTTGGGGAAGAGATGCTGAAAATGTCGGAGAGGCCTTCGTCCAAAGATAGTTAAAATTATTCAAAAATGGAAGTGCTTATGTGGAGGTATTCACATAACCTTCAAGGCACTAAAGTGTGATGGCTTGTCTAACATTAATTCTTAATTGAAATTAAAAAATATGAATAAATTCAATTTGTTTTGTAATCTGTAGGAGTTTGTTAAACGTGTATAGCAACTTTTGGCACACCCTGTAATTTAACCACTAACTACCATTCAATATCACATGAACTGAAATTATAAAACTTTACAAAACAGTATCAAGCACAGAAAAATTCATACTTTTTTTCCCAATAACTCATTTCTCTCTTGGACAGGTAAAAATTATATTTTGATGTATGGATAGCCATAAATTCAAATATGGGAGAAATAAGGAGCAAACAGATAGCAATGAAGGAAAACATTTATTCATATCTGCTGTTTCAGAACTTGACACAATAATGTTTGCTAGAATTTGGAAGCCTTCATCTAGAAAACTGTCTGATGAAGTGCTGTTGCTTTGTCAATACCTGTTCTAAAATGCACTGACGTAGTAAAATAGTTTAAGATCTTATTCTCAGATTATTATTAACTGTGATGAAATTATCTACACTACATCCTCTATTTTTCTGTCTTCCCTGCTTCTCTTTCTCTCATTGACATACACAGATGTTGAATCCTGCATCATAACAAAGTCACTTATAGATCTACCACTAAAGATCACCATACAAACATAAACAAAACAAATTAAAGAAAAAAAAAAAAAAAAAGAATGTTCCTGCTTTCCAAATAAATCACATGTAGGCTTCATTTAAAGAAACTTTGCACAAAAGTGATGACAGAAAATGACAATACAAAAATTGTCTCTGTAAGATATCTATGGGCCATCTTCAATTAACAATGCCATAGATCTGAATTCAAAGTAAAGAATTTTAAAGCAGGTCATTTATAATTCAACAGTTTCATCATCCATTCCTCTCACTCAATACTCTTTTCCTCAAAATGCTTTTCATGAATGTTGGTTTCCCATTTAGCATTGAATGCTAAACCATCAGTCATCTGTCTGAATCATTTCCAGCTACTCAACTCTGCTACATAGAAATCCACACATTCTTCCATTATTGAACCCCTTTCTATTCACTGGTCACCTTCAATAACTCCTAAATCGTTCAATTTCATCCACCATCTGGGTTCATCACTTAACTCTACAAGTGCGTCGCCATTATGTATCCAACTGGTGAAACGCTCTTTATAGTGCATATCCCGGATTTATACGGTCTGGCCTTTCCTGCTATGCCCGTCGCATCGCTGTG
>JBCEWB010000015.1:2063061-2073494 GCA_039654565.1 Peronia peronii | reverse complement strand
TTCCCATCTTCTCCTCCTCGGCCTAACTTTCTTCAGATTTTTTTCTTATTTCCTTCAAAAAGGAGAAAAAAATAGAACCTAATAATAATGATTCTCTTATGTATATCTTGAATTTCTCCTTGAATCTGACTTTCTTCCCCTCCCCTTCCTGCCTTCCACCTTCTCTTTCTCTCTATTCTTCTTTTTGTTTCCCCTTCCTATCTCTCACTTGCTCACACAAATATGTTCTCCTCCCATCTCCCATCTTCCCATATAATGTCTTCTGCCTCCTCCCATCTCCGATCTTCCCATGTAGTGTCTTCTTCCTCCTCCCATCTCCATCTTCCCATGTCGTGTCATCTTCCTCTTCCCATCTCCCATCTTCCCATGAAGCGTCTTCTTCCTCGTCCCATCTCCCATCTTTCCATGTAGTGTCTTCTTCCTCCTCCCATCTTCCCATGTAATGTCCTCTTCTGCCTCCTCCCATCTCTCATCTTCCCATGTAATGTCTTCTTCCTCCTCCAGTCTCACATCTTCTCATATAGTGTCTTCTTCCTCCTCCCATGCCCCAGCAGAGACAGTTTAAAAACTGGAGAGACTGAATCACAGCACAGACCAGTGTAATTCTCTGTATTTGTATTCTGCCAAATACTGCTGTTGTTTTGCCACATTTCAGCTCCCTGATTCGACACACAATCCTTATATCGTCATTGTTTTAAAGTAATTATTCCAGTTCTTTCTTTATCTCTTTTTTCCTCCTCGCTTTCTCTGACTCTCTCCGTCTATATGTGAATGTGTATATCTCTCTCTCTCTCACTATCATATCTATTTCTCTTTCTTATATGTTCCATCTCTCTTTCTTTTCTCTACCTTACTAAATGGCATTCTCCCTCTATCTCTTTTTCTCTCTCTGACATCCTCTATTTCTCTCATTCTATCCTTCTCTTTCCCATTGTCTATATCTGTGACATCCTCTATCCATCTCTCTTTCGACATTCTTCATTTCTTTCTTTCTCTCTCTCTTTCTCTCTCTCTCTCTCTCTCTTTATCTCTGACACTCATTAGGCCTATCCTTTCTCTGTTGTATTTTCCATCTTTCTATCTTCGCCTCTCTCTCATTCTGGTATCCTTCCCCATCTCTCTCCCCCCCCCCCCCCTCTTTCCCTGTCTCTCTCTCGCCTAAAACTCTCTATTTCGCTCTGATCAGTCACTCGCTGACATTCTCGAATCGTCTCTCTCTTTCCCTCTAGCACTCCCAGTCTCTCTCTGTCACTCTCTTTCTCCTCCTCTCTCATTGATAGCCTTCATTCCATTCTGTATATTTCCTCTCTCTCTCTCGCTCTCTCTATCAATCTCTTTCTTTCGCTGGTATTCCCCCCCTCTTTTTCTTTCTCTCTGTCATCTCTCTTCGATATTCTCCATCTCTCTATTTCTCTCTGGTAATTTCATCTCTCTCTCTCTCTCTCTTTCCATGTAAGATTCCGCACGTCTCTCTTTCTCTCTCTCTTTCTCTTTGGCATTCTTCTTTTCCCTTCCCTTCTCTATTTGACAGTTTAGTTGTTTCTCCGCCACTCTGTCTCTCTTTATTCTCTTTGTATGCCTGTGTCCACATGCGTCTGTCAAAGCGGTGAATGTACAAATGTGTGTACGTGTACAAGTGTGTATTTCTGAAAAACAACAAAAGAAACATAATACATCAGATTATTAAGGAAAAATCTCTGCCATTTCGCTATAGTCCATAAAATACCAGTAATTAAAACCATAAGAGCAGGAGACTACAAGATACCTGACACAGTGTTGTATGATGCCATAGGCTCGCTCTCCATGGTTTAACTGTGCCGATCCTTAGTTTAATAAGCTTCTTCACTCAAACTAGTGTGTTCTCTTGTGACATTGTTTGAGTACATAGATACGTATTTTACTGGTATATTACAATAAAAAAATTCTGTGCAGAATGCTCTTTTTGCATCTACGATGCCATGTCATTCTCCTTGCTCTGAGTTTTAGTGTCTTCCAGTCCAAATGATGATTCTATTTGCTACGAACAGATGATACATTTGTTAAGCAAATAAATCAAAAATACGGATAACAGCAGTAAAACTATATTTGTCTCGCGGCCACTCGAAATGAGTCGTAAGTCGCTGGGCTAGAACGGAGAAATCGGGCTTTGAATGTGATGAGGGGGGTCAGACATCGAAATTTTTTTTTTATTGCAGAAATCGAAAGTGCATTCATTTCTGAACAAGACAGTATCAGTCTTACCCTCGATTTATAAATATTACTTCATTAAAATCGGGGTTTTGTGAGACAGACATGTAGATTTATGCGTTCGACCGTTCATTTAAACTCGATTTTCTCGGAATTTCGGTCATTGCTGGGGGGTTCCTCTTGTCTCTTTAAACTGCAATATCTCTGGCTAGAATAAAATTAGCTCAAAACTTTTTTTCACCATCTGAATTTCACATTCCAAAAAAAAAAAAAAAAAACATATGGTGAAAAATCGACATACGTCTCATTTTGACTGGCTGCGAGACATTTGCTCTCTGAGAATTTTACTTTCTTGTTCACAGTATTAAATATTGGCGAGCTTCTTACAGTTTCATTAATCTGATTTTTTTTTTTTTTTGATGATCAGTCAATGTGATTTTGAAAGCGAATTTGAACTAGATCTATGCTTTAAACCACGCGGACATGATTGTACGACGTTGGCCCTTATAAGTTATGGAATAAAATCCAGCTGTTCAGATTGAGGGTAGAAATCAATCCGTAAATGTCGATCTGTTGGAGATAATGGGGCCGATCACAGAGTAGACTGTTATGCCATCTTTTACAAGCTTATCTTAGAAAGTAGATTTGGTTTAATGTTTCTCTGCTGAAATTATTATGTTTCTCTGCAAATTAATCATAAGCACGGGGTGGAGGAGGGAAGATGATGAGAAGGGACAAAAGTGTCAGCCATAAAACAAAACAATATAGACTATAATCGGCGTAAGACGAAATGGAGAGAAAGAGAAAGAAGATAAGAAAGAGAGAGAGAGAGAAAGAGAGAGGGAGAGATCGAAAACAAGTATGGATTTGTATGAGCTTTTAGATTCGAGAAGACAAAAATCCTGGGAGAGACAGACAAACAGACAGACAGACAGATAAAATGAAGGAATGGACCAGAAAAACGCGTAATGACCTATTGGATATCCTTCAATTATCCCCGGCTCTCGTGCCCCGAGCGATTACCGGAGAAACATCTTTGGCCGTGGGAGATGGACAGGGCATAAGATTGTCCGTGACAATGTCCGCAGCCACTCCCGGACGTCCAGTCCTAGGTTTTCGCCCATTCTCCAGACTCAGCTTGATCCTTTGCCACACCAGCAAATGACAAAATTACCCATTTTAGGGGCCATTTCCCCGGTGGCCGCTCCCAGAAAAAGATCTCAAAGCGCAACTTCCCGCAGCTTAGCCCCACACATCAAGCGCGGAGGTGGAGGATGGGAACTGTCGTCAACCTGCCGCGGGAGCTTGTTTTGGGAGATTGGGAAAAAATTTGAGGGCGGCTGGCCAGGAGAGAGCGAGAGAGAGGGCTTTAAAAAAAAAAATGAAAAAAAAAAAGAAAAAGAAGATGGCCCAGTGGACAGCTTGTATACATGACAATCAATGGCTGGCTGAAGCCCTATTTGAATGGATGGGGCCGCTTCATTGTGGTATGCCAAGTTAAAAAGTTGTCCGCTCCGTGGAGAGGGAGTTGTGCTGGCAGTTTTCTTTTCAGCTCGGAGAGGAACGTTTGTCAGGTCCTTGGAGAGGGGAGAGAGATCGTTACATAATTATCTCCCTTTCCTTTTTTTTTTTTTTTTTCCTTTTTGAGAAACAGGCCAGTGCGCAGGGGCGTTGACCCAGATTGCCAGAATTAGGGATGAACTGGGGTAGCTTTGAGGGAGATAGGATACGTTATGACCATTGCTCATGTCCTGATTATCAGTTACTGAACGGCGAACATTATAGATTTAAGAAACTGGTAGATCTGTATCATTATCTATGTGATTATTCCATATACGTTTATCACAACTGTAACTTCTGTTTGGCGTATATAAAAACGATACTTCTCATACTTGAAATCAGGTCTCAGCTAATTTCATATTTCACTTTATATTGACCCAAGGCATGAAAAATATCACCTGAGCTGAAGTTCTGATGTTCCAAATACAGCAGTTAAATCTTACAAAGTCTTGTCCGGAACCTTACAGCCACACTTATGATTGATAACGCCTTTATGTGCAGTAAAACATTGTTAAATCCGCCATTATTTTCCGCACCAAAACCTGCGCCCAACATGGCAAGCTCCGCTCCTGGTCCAGGTTAAGAAAAAAAAACTGTGGCAGCCCGAGGCAAAAGCTCCTGTATCCTGGCTAATAACTTTCTCAAGAGCCTCAAAGGAAAACAGGGCGGCTTGGAGCTGAGATTTACTTGAGGCAGAAAGACTCTTTAACTGTCGCCCATGTGGCTGTTGACACGCCAGACCTCATGGCGTTTTCAAGTTGAAAATCTTGTTTAATTTGTTTGATTTCCTGTCTTCTGCTCCCATCTTCACTCCCAATTATGTGACGTAGGATGAGCTCGGCACGGCAGGGGCGAAAGTATGAATGTGACACGGAGAGGTTCTCAAACAGGAGATGAAAAGGAAACGATTTCTGAGCCTGGAGTCATCGGGCTTTCGCAGGGAAATATTTTTGGCTTTAAGGAAATGCTACAGCTTGTCCACGCAACGCACTGGAAACGATACCGATGCCCTGCATATTGAGAAATAATATAGAGTGATAGGTTTCCTTGAAGACACTATAACAGGGACCAGAATGTTTGAGACTTCAAGTGGAACTGTAAAGATTATCAATCGTTTCTATGTCGCCGGAGATGAACATTCGACCTCATTTCCTCAGTTTAGTTGATAGGGATTTGAAGTAACATCTTATAACTGATCATGATACCCCGTACCAACAATTATCTCGAACACAAAGAATGAAACAGTGAACTTGTTTGATCATCTCGGAGAAAAAAATTATGGATATGAGTAGGATTTAAATGATGCAGATGTCAATTTTGATATATTACATATCGATTCATTTATATTTATATAATGTGATCTTACTAATCTCATCAGGGCGAAATTAATACGAGAATTTATTTACTCCTTCTCATAACTTATTTGTATCCTCAAAAAAAAAAAAAAGGGGGGGGGGGGGGGGAATGAGACCATGATTGCCACTGCTATGACGCACCATATCATTATGATGAACATGTGATGATATGGATCTATGATACTTTTTTTTTTTTTTAAAGCCTTTCACTCCTGAGGTAGTAGGATTATCTCGGCTTTAAGCAACTGCCTGATTTTGATGAGGATTTTTGTGGGTAGAAATTTGGAATTTGGAAATTTTGCCCGGACAGCGGCATTCAGCCTATTCTTTCATCGATTTTGAACTGCAAATGATTCTTTAAGGTGCGTAACGTACACATGGGACCTCCGAAATATATTCTCCTTTATCCGAGGCTAGACGTCGGGCTTCCCTACCCAGAGGAAGCCAGGGGACTGTTGAGTCACTGAAAAAATGCGGGTTTTCGATCTTCGTGTCCTTCCATCCCCCGATGCAGGACCCGCGAGTCGATCCCGGCCTCACCGCCGTGAGTTGTGTTCTCCATGAGCAGACGCCAAACCACAGAGCCACTGCGCCCGCCTTTCTATGATACTGTTAATTTTGATACGGCTTCTTCCACCACTGACTGACTGATCATATCATGACGTGTGAACATTATCAGTAAAGTATGATCACTTAAAGAGTTTTTACGTTCTATCCCCAGGTGACCGACTACTGGACATTCCCTGCAAGGTATGTGGGGACAGAAGCTCCGGCAAACACTACGGTATCTACAGCTGCGATGGTGAGTCACACATCTCTCCTCTCCACAGTGACATTATTGTTGTCGTTGTTGTTCTGCTCTTCCTCCTTTATTTCTGCTGGGACTTACAGCTAATTGGTCTGTCAGATAGTTAATTCGTGAGTTAGTTCGTTTCTTATATAATTATTTATTTATTTATTTATTTATTTATTTAGTTAGTTAGTTAGTTAGTTAGTTAGTTAGTTAGTTAGTTAGTTAGTTAGTTAGTTAGTTAGTTAGTTAGTTAGTCCATTAATCAATCAGCCAGTCAGTCAATTAATTCCGTCCTTCCCTCTTTTCTTCGTTCATTTCTTCCTTCCTTGATTACATACTCATTTCTTATTTCAATTATTATTTATTTTTTTTATTTACTTACTCGCTTTAAAAAAACTTAGCTACCTCATTACTTACTAACTTACCTACTTATTTACTTACTCATTTACTCATTTTCTTTCTTACTTACTGAAATAGCTTGCCAGCTAACTAGCTTGTCATCTGGCTAGTTTGTTACCTAATTACCATTAAGTATGTGTACTTCGTTTGTCTATCATAATGTTCCAATAATGTGATTCACTCAGTTTTGTCTGCACGATGTTCCAGGGTGCTCTGGGTTCTTCAAGCGCAGCATCCATAAAAACCGAGCCTACACCTGCAAGGCACAGGGTCCACTCAAGGGTAGATGTCCTGTAGACAAGACACATCGCAACCAATGCAGGGCCTGCAGGCTGAACAAATGCTTCGAGGCTGACATGAACAAAGAAGGTGAGGTTCTGTTAGGGATTACTGGACATGAATTTCTAACATTTTCGTTGATTAACTCTAAAGGTGTCAGGAGAAACAACTGGGATCCCAAATCGTCATTTTCAGTTATGTTGCTGGCTATGATCACTGCTACATACAATAATATGCCTCTGTTAGCCAGTGTTGACCATGGCTAATGTATCCCTCCTGGTTTTCTACTCGGCTGGAGCAGTGTCGCCCGTGGCTGTAGAGATCGATGCAAAAATGACAGTCTTTGACGTAAAAGGTCGCATTTGTGGATCTCCATTGGTCTATAGGAATAATCGCTACATATAAAACCTAATTCAATAATAATAATAATAATAATAAAGTTCATTTATATAGCGCCTCGCCCCTGGAGGGCTCGAAGCGCTTTACAGAATCAAAATGTTTGACAGCCACACACGAAATATTCATCAAAACAAACAGGGTCAATAACAATTTAGCATTCATTACCAGCACACGTACTTGGTTTCCTTAATTTCATCCCTCATTGTCGTCTGCCACATTAACACTGTCTGTAATGTTAGCCTCCTTTGCACAAAAACGGTTTTCGCTTATTTTTTCGAAAAAGCTAAAACTCGTGGGCTGTTAGGGAATGAACATGACGCAATGTTTCATGTTTAAAAAATGCAGGTCTTTACCTAACAACATTATATGACAAGTATCCTGTCACTGTATCGTACAATGTAGTTATCGGGAGAGTCATTCTTATACATAATAAAGTGAGCGAGTCTTTAAGCAGATCAGGTCCTTGATACTTTAAGATTACATTATTTTTCGGACTCAGCCAGGAATGGCCAGAGGTTTGTTTGCGTTGTTTGTGTTGGGGTTTAACGACACATTAGCATGATTACGGCTATATTGTGTCAAACACGGTAAGATACGTTTACAGGTCAAGAAGAAGAGAGGAAAGAAAATGGGACAGAAGACAGTAGCAAGGAGACGAAGAGGAGATGTCTCCCCTGGAACGTCGAGGATGGCATTCCATGGGAGACATCTCATCGATGGTGGGCTTACACCATCTGCAGATGGGAGCAGAGAACCTACTTATAAACTCCGGGCCCCCGCGGGGGAGAATGGTCAGAAGTATCTGTAAATGCTTTGCAGAGATAAGGAAGAAGCCGATCGACCAGAATGAGCCATTCTGACCATCAACAAATTGCTTCCCTTTCCCGGGGACCTACAAGAGATATAAAGCATTGTGAAGAAGGGGAAAAAAAGTCGCTGTTTCTGTAATTATTTGGAACACGAGTAAAGAAATTTCTTTAAAGTTCATCGTATGATGATTCTTTTTTCTTCTACATTATAGTTAATCATTGTGATATCTTATTATTATTATTATTATTATTGCTTCAGATGTTTCAAATAATGAGAGAAAATGTGATTTTTTCTTTCTTTCTTTCCAATGCATGTCTTATAAATAATGTACTAAGCAGAGAGAAGAACTAACCCAGCTACCTGAAAAAAAAAGGCTCATTATTGACAGTCTTTAGATAGAAATGTTTATGCATTCGAGAATATCAGTAAATTTCACAGATCATAGATAAACATAGCCGTATGCGATTGTATTCCATGATCTTGTAGAGTGAAATGATTTTGCGTTAATCTATAGGCCTCTGCTCCCACCTGCAGGCGGTGTAAGCCCGCCGTCGGTGGGATGTCTCCCATGGAATGCCATCCTCGACACTCCAGGGGAGACATCTCTTCTCTCTCTCCTTGCTCCTGTCTTCTGTCCCACTTTCTTTCTTCTTCTTGACGTGTAAACGTATCTTACCGTGTTCGACACAATATAGCCGTAATCATGCTAATGTGTCATTAAACCCCAACACAAACAAACAAATCTATAGGCATTTGACATATAAGTAGAAGCGTCACACATACCACGAGGCCACTGGTGTAAGTAGACAGTTTGTCGGTTCCGTCTGACTCTTTTTCGACTGTCATAATTTTGGGGCCTTATGCCGGTTATGGAATTGTTTCTTTGTTTATTTGAGGTAAGACTTAACGGCACAACGGTTATATTGCGCCTAGCACAGTTGGTGTTAGGGAGTTGTATGCACAAACTTCATCTGGTCGATTGATAGCTCTCGATACTCGAAATTAAGGAAGCATAATAGTGATAAAAGAAAACGAAAGCTAAACATGAAATTGAAACAACAATCACCATTTTCTTCAATGGGCAAAGCTAATAGTACAATTTGTTTCTTTGTTTATCTATTTTACTGCGGGAAAGACATTTCTTTTTTTTTTTTTTGAGACGGCCATTAGATGTATTGAGAAATGCAGATAATGACTGGAAATCGTCAAAGTTAAGAAGCCTGAAATGTCAGAGTGATGGTGGTCCATTATGTGACCATTTACAGAATCCAGGAGCAGTTCAAACTGAGTTACAAAACTAGGAAAGCCGTAACATTGTATCTGTTCTCGCCTCTCTCTTTCTCTCTCTTTCTCTCTCTCTTTCTTTTTCTTTTCTTCAATTCTCTCTTATTCCCTGGGTCTCTCTCTTTCTCTCTCACTCTCTCTTTCTGTTTCTCTATTTCGCTCACTCTTTCACTCTTACCCGTCCTCCTTTTTCTTTCATATGCCCATTTTCTCTCTAATCTTGGATGTTCTAGGGCAACTGATATATGAATTTGATTTAACCTCTTTTGAGGAACGTTTGGCACATGCAAGTTAGAACTTGGTAAATTTGAATGTTAGTAACTGTAAATGGCAAAGCCATGACTAAAGAAACTCATAAGCAGCATCAGACAGGTAATTTGTAATGAGATAGCAATATACACATGTCCACAATTACGTGTATACACACACACACACACACACATACACTTACATACAAATAAATAACATAACCCCACATTTGCTCACACACACATAGATATCTGCTAACAGATTTATAACAGAATATAAGCTGTGTAACAGAAACTGCTCTGAACTGTATAGTAAAGCTGTAATTCTAACTTGTTTCTCTATAAATCTGAGTTCGACCTACATGAAAGTTTTGAACTCTGGTTTCTGCCTGTACCTCAGCTGTGCAACATGAGAGAGGGCCAAGAAAGCCCAAGTCCAAACCTGGTGATCTTCCCGGACCGTTGCTGGTGGATACCAGGGGACAGAACTCCCAGGACCATCCCATCGACCTTAGCGTCAGCGTCAGTAGCGCTCCTTGCCGCCTCATGCCCTTGCAGTATCAGCACGACGTTGCTATGGCAACGCCCCATGTGTTTCCGGACACCCAGATGCTCATGCTGGGATATGTCAACAGATTCAACGACATTTTGAGAGTTCACGTAAGTGCAGATTTATGTTATAAAGTCTTCATGGGTAATACTGGAATGCAAGGAGGGAGGAGAGAAAGGAGGTGGCCCCGGGGGAGGAGGAGGGGTAGGAGAAGGAAGAGGGGAGGGGGTTTAGAGTGTCATTGGTATCGATAGAAATGGCAGATTGACGAGAAGGAAGATGAGGGAGAAATTATTAATGAAGAGATATGTGCTCTGTCCGTCTATCTGTCAATCTGTCTCTTCGTCCACCCATTCGTCTGTCTGCCCTTTTGTCTGTCTGTCAATCTGCTTCTTTGTCTGTCTGTCTATCCGTCCGGGCATGTCTCCAACAGTCCGTCTATTTTCTATCTTTTTGCTCGGCCTACTGTCTGCCTGTGTATTTGCCTGTCTGTTTATTTATTTATCTATCTATCTATCTATCTATCTATCTATCTATCTATCTATCTATCTATCTATCTATCTATCTAT
>JBCEWB010000015.1:2034566-2062961 GCA_039654565.1 Peronia peronii | reverse complement strand
TTCTTGGGTAGGGAAGCCTGAACCTAAAATTCTCGGATAAGGGCGACTATATTTCGGGGGTCCCGTGTGTATGTTACGCACGTTAAAAAAACCTTTGTCAGTTGAAAATCCGATTGAGAGTAGGCGGAAGCGCCTCTGTCAGGGCAAATTTCTAACTTCCGAAGTGCTTCCCAGGAAATTTCACCTCATCAAAAAAACAGGTAAAACTGAGATCATCCTACTTTCTTTGGACGGAA
This sequence comes from Peronia peronii, assembly GCA_039654565.1. Taxonomy (NCBI): domain Eukaryota; kingdom Metazoa; phylum Mollusca; class Gastropoda; order Systellommatophora; family Onchidiidae; genus Peronia; species Peronia peronii. The sequence continues at coordinate 2,062,725 of JBCEWB010000015.1, read as the reverse complement.
AAGCTTAAAAATAAAACTAAAAAAAAAATGGTTTTTCAAATATCCAAGAGTCAGATCTGCCAAAATATCTTATCTTAGCATTACTACTGCCGTAGAGCATGTAAATCTCTATCTCATTATTCATTCATTTGTCATCCCCCTTTCTATTCGTCCATCCGTTCGTCAATCCGTCCATCCGTTGTTGGTCATTCCAAGGATCTGTCTGTCCGTCCATCCGTCTCTTCCTCGTCTCTCCCTCCCTCCCTCCCTCCATTTCTAGCCTCCCTCCATCCGTCCGTCCATCCATCTATCCATCTGTCTGTCCATCCATCCATCCATCCATCCATCCATCCATCCATCCGTCCATCGTTCGTCAGTCCTTCTGTCCGTTTGTCCATCCATCCATCCATTTATTTATCCTTCCATCCACCCATCCATCCATTCATCTCATTCGTCTGTCCGTTCGTGCATCCATCCATCCATCCATCCATCTATCCATTCATCTGTCCGTCCGTACGTCTGTCCGTTCGTCCGTCCGTCTATTCATCCATCCATCCATCCATCCATCCATCCATCCATCCATCCATCCATCCATGTGTTCAATTATCTGTATGGGATTATTACGGGATTGCCCGGGCCATGTGGTACTGAGTTCCGCCAGGTGTTTTTACAAACTCTCGTTTTTTAACTGCCCCATCATTTCCTCTGTCTCTCTCTCTCTCTCTTTTCTTTAAATATGAGGGTTGGTGGGTGGGGGTGGGGGATTCAAAACTTTTGAGGTATTAAAAACTTTAAGCACAACGAGACTTTTTATATGTGTGTGTGTATGTGTGTGTGTGTGAGAGAGAGAGAGAAGACGGGTGGAAGAGATGAAAGGAAAGACTCTTCTTTTATCTGCACGTCTTGTTTTTCTGTCTTGGTTCTTTTCTTTTTTTTTTTTATCTTTATAATTATTTTTTATTGTTCATTCTTCTGGAAAAAAAAAAAAAAGAAGCGGCATATTTATTACTGTATCTTTTTTTTTCTTTAGAAATAAAAAAAAAAAGGGGGGGGGGCTATAATAGGTAAATTTCGATTTTTTGAGAATGAACTAATTAATCATTTTCGATCCAAAACGGTGATCGTTGACAATTTAGGAACTGTTGAAGAGATTGCATTTAATTCCATCTCGGATTAAGAAATCCAGCCCATTACAGTTGTTTAACTCAAATTTGACCACATCATTTCTTTTACGTTTCCATGGCAACGGTATTCGTTCATAGAACGAGAGAGAGACACACACACAGATGGAAAAGGAAGGGGTAAGAGTAAGAGAAGGAAGAGAAAGAGAACAAGAAAGAAAGAGAGGAAAGAGCATCACGATTTATTTAAATATTCGATCCTTTGATTCGATAGGACATGCTCGATTATTTTTATGTTTTTCATTTTTTTAATTATTATTTTTTCTTTCAGGTGAGCTGTAAAGTATTTGTTGCAGTTTACTCAAGCAGTTTTATCACCGAATTGTGACAGTCGATGTTGTGACAATTGTGATAAAAATGGCACAGGCAGTGTTATTGTGTTATCAGCAATCGTCTGACTGTTGTCCATGTTCCTGTTATTCTCATTGTTCCTAGTATTACTTTTCGACCTCTGTACTACTGATTGTTGTCCATATTCCTGTGATTCTCATTGTTCCTAGTATCACTTTTCGATCCCTATACCACTGACTGTTGTCCATAATAAATTTCTGTTATTCTCGTTGTTCCTAGTATCACTTTTCGATCCTTGTACCACTGACTGTTGTCCATAATAAATTGCTGTTATTCTCGTTGTTCTTAGTGTCACTTTTCGATCCTTGTACCACTGACTGTTGTCCATAATAAATTGCTGTTATTCTCATTGTTCCTAGTATCACTTTTCGACCCCGTACTGTTGTCCATATATCTGTTATTCTCATTGTTCCTAGTATCACTTTTCGATCTCTGTACCACTGACTGTTGTCCATATTCCTGTTATTCTCATTGTTCCTAGTATCACTTTTCGATCCCTGCATCACTCACTGATTGTTGTCCATACACCTATAATTCTCATTGTTCCTAATAACAACCACATTTCGATGCCTGCACCACCGCCGTTGTTTTGATCAAGTTGCAATGAGAGATCGTTTTGACCGGCGCAATTACGTTCAGTTTACCAGACAATAAATGTTGAATATTAAGCAGTGTAGAGGAGAAAAGAAGGAATTATAACTTTACCTGTTGTCATTCGAAGGACTGATTCAAACAACAAAAAATGAATTACTATTTTAAGAAGAAATCATTTTCCTTATTACCACGAATTTGCCAGAATTTGTCATAGTGTAAGTGTTAAGCAATGAGCCCAAAAGGGACTTTTTTTTTTTTTTAACCCTGCCTGTTCAACACCCTTTGTGTCTGGTGTAATTGGACTGGTGAAAGCGATCTTTAATTGTATGAAGCTACGACAATTTTTCATGAACATTTTTATTATAGCCTAACCCTGAATACGGACATTGCCTTAGGTTCACTTTTCGCGAATTTGGCACTAAAAGCAAGTATAATTCAAGGCAATTCTCTCAAAACAGTCAGAGGGACGTAAGGGACTTTGATTGGTCTCAAACATAATGTAAATGCTGACATAAACTTTCATGTATACATGACAAGAGGTCGTGGCCCTTTGTCCGTTGTTCACATCATCACATTCAACACTCTTTAACTTGATATTTTCCTTTCTCTCCCTCACATGAGGCTTTTAATCTATCTCATTTTTTTTTATCTTTGCCAGATTATGAACTTACATAATTCAAGATACAATGAAAACAAATTTCATATTGGATTTTATAATCGACTTTGAAATCAGCTGTAAGGACTGCATATTGTTCGTTATTTGGAATTTATAGTTTTTATTAAAAAAATAATAATAATAATAATAATAAAATCTACGATTGCCTTACTGTTCTGTGTTTTGAAATTTACCCATAACGTATCAAGTGTGTCACCCTGGGCTCTAGAGGGTTAAAGTGTTGACGATATGTAAACAACGGACAAAGAATCACGACCTCTTGTCAATCTCATGTACACTTGATTGCATTCAGCGCTTGCCGAGATTGACGATGTCGCCTTAACTCTTGAAAGTTCAGTGTATACTACTGATATGGAAATTGATAGTTTTTGTGAAGTTGCACATGTGTTGAGCTGAACTGATCATGACTCAATGAAAACTTGTAGTCACTGCGGATTTGTTTTCAATCATCGGAAGTATCATCCTAAGAATTATCATCCTTTGTGTAAAACAAAGAAATACTACAGCTGTTGCAGTTAATTGTCAATATCACCATCATCACCATGAAATAGAAGTGTTTTGAATTTCATCATCATCATCACTATTTTCATCATTTAATAAAAATATCTTAAAATCTAAGACGACTGTCTACCGGCAACTAATCAAATACATGAAAAAAAAAAAGCAAATAACAATGTGAAGAACTTGACAGAGTAGATATTGGATAGGTTGGTGTCAACTGGCCAAATATTCAGATCCACTTGGTTCTTCGTCAAGGCAATGACTATCTTCATCATCATCATTATCTTGATTTAAAGTAATGTCTTGCAATACAAGACATATACCATCAATCGGTGACTAACTTATTACACAAAATAAACATCATTATCATCATCATCATCACCAGCATTATCTTCCTCCTTTCCAGTCACACAAAGACACAACTGAGACATACATACAAATTCACAAACATGCACACGTTGTCACATGTGTGTGTGTGTGTGTTTTGCATGTACGTGTATGTGTGCGTGTCTGTATGTTGGGATTAACGGCACATCAGCACGATCACGGCTATACTGCGCCTAGCACAGTTAGAAACGTTTACACATACCACTGGTAAATACAGATATATATAAAAGAAAACCCAAACTCATTTGATACATTTTTGTCATCTCTTTCTTTTACATACGCTGGTAATGGACAGTGTTTTTTTTTTGTTTCTTAATGTACATTTGCTAGAAAAATAGTATGAAACTCAAAAAGTTTTCTAATATAAAAAAAATGATAATAAAAGCCACCAATGCAAAAAAAAAAAAAAATCAAAACACAAAAACTGCAAAAAGTTTAGAAATATGCAAACTACAAAACTTATCAGAATGTTTCTCATAGAAATATTTGCACCTAAAACAAAACACACAAAAAAAAGATATCAACGAGATATGGTTTCAAAGATGAAACAGATAAGGAGAGGACAGATGAAAATAGACAGTGACGAGAAAGACAGAGAGAGAGAGATGGGGGATGAGAGAAAGAGAGAAAGAGAGAGAGAGAGAGAGAGAGAGAGAGAGAGAGAGAGAGAGTTGCGAAAGGCAAAGAGAATCAATGTGAAAAAAAAAAAAGAAAAAAGACAGGGCAAAGCACATTTTTTGCATCCATAAAATGTTAAAAATGAAAAAAAAAAAAAAAAAGAGGGTGAATAGACAAAGTATCAAAACTGACCTGACGTTGAATAGAGCTACAGAGAGGGGAAAGAAGTTGAGGTGGAAAGAGTTAACAAAATTACCCGAAAAACACGGATTAATCTTAAATCTTACTATATCTAGATTATTATGAAAACTGAAAAAAGTGGGTTGTGTAAGGGGGGTGGAATAGGAGTGGAAGAGAGAAAGAGGGGAAACGGGGCAGGGAGGTGTGGAAGTCATATCTTCTATTCTACTGTGAAGCATTCTCTCGTTCTCACAATCCTATTTCTCCGATGGAAAAAAAAATATAAACTCTGTATTATGTATAATAAAACAGCCCTGAGTTGGAAAAAAAAGGGGTTATTAAAAGAAGATCGATCTATTGGCAAAAATATAATGCTTTGAAATGATGAGGTAGATGTGGTTATAATCCATTCTGTGTATTCCTGACGTACGAAGAAATGGGATATGAGAAGCCTGAGTAGCTCTAGCCTGCTACGATATAAAATATAATTACATAGTGGTCTGTATATCATCGAGCACTAAATATGTCTAAAGAATTCAAAACAGAGGGAAAAAAAGGGGGGGGGGGGGGGGGGGGGGGAGAAGGAGGAGTGCGGGGAGAGAGAGGAAAGGGAAGAGGTTGATAACAGGACAGATAATGAAGGAAGCACAAGGGCAGCTCTCCTGCAGTGGAAATTATAAAAGTTTCACCTGGAAACAGGCGAGCGCTGCACTAGATATACAATCATAAACATGGAGATGAAGACTAGTGCTGATTACAAATTTTTAAAAAAATTAAAAAATGGCCCGGTACAAAAGGCGCTCGGTTGCTCAAAAGCCAAATAATATAATTTTCCAACAGCAAAGACATTTCAGATTAGTTTGTTTTCAACTGACATTTGACCCAGTTAAAACAACTACAACGACTACTTCAACCAGGTGACGTTTTTACGCATGTCGTTTCAATCCCTTGACAAACCCGAGTAGATTTTACTGATCCTATCAGATAATGATCACCTGAAGCCCAGAAAGGCTGTGATACAAATCTATCCCGTCTCCGGATTACAGCACATGTACTCCGATATGGCAAAACGTGCACAGGTACGCTGAAATGGACAGAATGACAATACCCCTCCTGAGTAAAGTCGCGGCCATAAGGTCAGAACAACCAGAGAGATGGCACAGCTTCTGTCCTTACAAACAACATTCTCCACACAGTGAGACCACCAGCGACTTGGATCCACCATAGAATCCCTCCTGCAGACTAGAGGAGCCACCTAGTTGAAACAGCCTCAAAGCGGCAAACACTTTTGTGAAAAAAAATAACTTTCCCTCTTAAAAACTGCAGTAATAAATTGTGTCCACTAGAGACGTGTTGCAAAGGAGATCCCCTATATTGAAGAAAATAGAAGGGAGAACTGGAACAAATAGAGGGAATAACTAGGCCATAGTCAAGGAAGATAAGCTAACAGAGAAGACAGATTCAATTAAAGAAAAAGCAGCCATGAGAAATGACATGAAATGGGACAAGAAATACCATCAAAAAAGAAAGTGAATATATCTCTGTAGTGATTGTGAAAGTAAAAACGTATGTTCCATGAGAAGTTTGCTATGTGCTGGACATATCTGTGAAAATTAAGCTCTGAAAGGATGTTCCAAATCTGACATCTGCTTCACTAAATCATTTTACAACTGAAAGTTTCTGTCTTGCTTTACCACGACTGCACAGGTAGCAGACGTGAATACTGGTCCTTGTGGCATGAGAACGAGGCAAAATAACGGCTTCAAAAAATACGTTTTCTTTCGATTTTTGAAAAAGTTTATTTCCACCAAGGATGGCTAAATACTTTCTCGATCTATAGACTAAAATACTACTGTCACTTCTCTGACAAAGGAACAGGTCCTGAAGAGCCACACGTAGCCTTATATGCATGAAATTATTTGATATTCTCTTGTGTCAAAAGAAAAGCAGAATCCTTTTACAGAAAATGTGAACAAAACTCAGAAAAAAAAGCAACTGCTTAGCATGCAAAAACAATATTCAGTTTAAAATCGTACACCGAATGATCTGATGAAGTACATGAAAATAAAATGCGAATAAGAGATGAAGAATGGAAAAAAGATAAAGACATACAATGAAAACAATGTGATTTTGCTACATGAAACAATGAAAAGCTACACAAATTATTTGAGAAAAAAATGGGAAAAAAAATGACATATTCTGGTTCGGCAAGTGCACTATGCTAATATGAAATCAAAAATGTGGGATCCCTGAGTTACTCACCACAGTCCGTATCAAGGATCACATTCCGACATCACAACAAGAACAAACCATTGTGGCATCATTGTACAACTCACGGCCAACTGCTAAGACTATGACAGATCTCTCCACTTTCAGGAGCTAAGCAATGTCTTTAGTTACCAAGCTAAGCAGTGGGTCGATCTATCTCTAGTTTGCAATAAACTCTCCACTTCTAAACGAAATCACTAGATCTCCGCCCCATCTAAATCTTTTTTTTTTTTCTCTGACATTTGTGCGCTGAAAATGCATTGTTATGAAATACAAGGAAGTCGTTGAAAACAAAATTTAAAAAAAAAAATAGTGCATGGCATCTTTGCTTGGCCAATTTATTTTTAAAAGCGACGGTCAACAAAATCATAGAGCTTCATAGTGCTACTGGTAATCTTAATCTTAAAACTAGGTTGCTGGTAGGTGCGGTTTTAATTGGGGGGGCGGGGGGAGATTCGTTTGTTTGTTTTATCAGATATAATTTTCTACACATTTGTATGCACATTGTACTGAAAGTCGAGCTTTAGGAGTCTTATCACCACACATGGCTTGTTGATGCTAAGTTACACTGTGCCGATATAAAATGGTACCACAATGCTTCATGTACTTGACAAACACAACAAAAATATCCAAGTTCAAAGGTTAATGACTGCACACGTGGTCTGTTTGTCAACAGAAGACAACAATACATCCGCCACAGCAAATACACAGTTCTTGAAACATGTAAACTTCAAAAAAAATGACATACGTTTTCAGTGAGTCTTTCTACACTTTCACTTTTTGAAAAGCACATGAATGTATCCATATTAGTCGCCATTTGTACATGATGGACAATGTTGTATCTTACTGAATATATGAAACTGTCACTCTCAACTCTCTAGAATAAACAATATATCGTGCATGTTTGAAACACAAAAGTAAAATTTTATGAAGCAAATTAAACATTTCAAAAATCATAAACAAGTTTATATGAAACTGATGCACAAAATGTTTTGGACTAAATTACAATAAAAAAAAAACAACAAAAAAAACCCCCACAATAACCCCATAATTAGAAGAAAGAGAGAAAGTTTGGGGGGGGGGGGGGCACTTTTTAAAAAAATGAAACTAATTCTCATTTCAGACTAAAACCTGAACAAAAACAAACAAACAAACAAACAAGGAAAAAAAAACCACCAAAAACTGAGGGCTTGAATCAACTGGACATGCCCATGTTTCCATTTTAAGTGACAAATGAAAGAATGACGCCTGGATTCAAACCAAATTAACTCAAAAATGGTCAATAAAAACTCAGTTTGAAGAAGGAAAGTCAACCAGATCTAGTAACCAAAGACAATTCTGAAACATTACCCTAGCATTCCAGATATGTTTGATTCAGTGAAAGTTGTGCCTTCCTAATTATACTGGTACTTTGGGGTGATATACATAAATCAGCGAGATCAAACTATAACAGACTGCGCCATAGTTACGTTCTGTAATACGTCTTTCAACCTCCCAGTGGAGGTTATCTCGACGAGTTTTTAACCTCATCACACTAACTCTCAAATGTCAATATGTAAGGCTATTTTCGGTTGATAGACTTTGACTATCCATGGCAGGAAATAAGAGGGTTAAGATTTGAAATTTGCGAGTCTGGTCTCAGTCTTCAACACCGATGTAATCTAATCCTTATCTGCTTAAACAATGCTCAAAAATGCAAACACTGTGGGGACAGAAACATCAAAACCAAACAAAACCATAACGTGCAAGGACAACAAATCAACAGTTTCATAAAAAAAAAAAAAACACAAACACTCAAACAAACAAACAACGTGGATGTTGTTCTATAGAGATGTTGGGTGTTATTCTTCCTGATGTCTTAGTCGGCCTGACATCTACTGGTATGGTTCCGAATTGGAGCATGAGGAACGGTTTTAAAACAGTGTAGTTTTTCTGATCAACGTTTTCTGTAGTTTTGATAGGAAGACCGGCACTCTGCGCTGAAAGACTGTGGGTCTCCTCGGTGTGTCGCTTTGGTAATTAGCTCAGGTTTGGCGGGGCGGGGCTTGAGGTAAGGTAAGGGATGAAGTGAGGTAAACTCCTTCGGGTAGAGAACTCATTAACTGATTGTGAGTTTATTAGATAGAGCGATAATCTTAACAGTTTCGATGTCACTGCATCTCCATAAGAGGAACAGCGCCGAAACTGAAGAAAGGCAATCTTAAAACCCTCTAATCTAGAATCAGTGGCCGAGATTATCCTGTGTGATGTAGCAATTCAAAAAGCCAGATGGGAGGCAAATCAAAAAATCAGTGCTGAGAGGTCAAAAGATGTAACTGTCGCCACAAATCTGTCTCCTAAGCAAATGACAGCTTGGCTAAATCGTAGGAACGCGATTAAATCAGGGTCGGCTTAAGGTTTTTAACAAATTCCAATGGCACTAAAGCTGACCCTTAGGGTAAGTCGACCGATACCCACGGTAATTAGGTCAAAACTATGGTATGTAGGTATTTCTATCCCTATAATCCCTCAAGGCGCTGGATTATAGCGATGGTATTTAAGATACCAAGAAATGTCGGCGTAGGTATTGTGTTTTCGTACATGACGCGCTCAAGCTTGTATGTTTGACCTCTTTAGTCAATCGGTCAGAAAGCAGGTCATCAGTGGCTGGATGGCCGCTTAATCTCCGGGCATTCATAACTTTTGCCTTGTTAAATGTTGATATATACGATGCGGAATAGCAGTAAGATAAGTCGGTACCATAAGAGACCAGCCAATGTTCCCTATACCCCACCAGGACCTGGATACCATGGAAATTGGGTCAATGCAATAGCCAATGGTCGACATCGCGAGATAGAGATCAATATTGCCGTGTAGAGACGGGGCATTGAAAGCAATACCAATGATGCCTGGTTGTCGACCAGGCAAGTGTGGCGTTACAATCTAGTGATACTTGTAGTAGTATTTCTGCAGCGAGATAATCCGGTTGTATTGGAATTTGATGCCATCTTCATCAAAACTAACGGCACGCCTGAATAATATCGTCATGGGCAAGACACAGATATGACGTTCTTTTTTGAGCAAGCAAAATCCACTGGGTGATTTTATCAGAATCCAAGTGTTCAGCTGCGATTTTGAATGTTGAGTTGAGTTGTGTTGGGATTTAACGGCACATCAGCACATCAACGGTTATATTGTGTCTAACACGGTGGAAACATTTACATGGTAAAATTCTGATCAAAGTATGTATAGATAAAATGTAGCCCTGAACGGACAACGCATTTATGAGTTATAGAAGGATAGGTTTTGAATGTTCTGGCTAGCCCTCAAAGCTACATCGGTTACGGTCTTGGTAACCTTCAACCTCCAGAGGGTGGTCATCTAGCGGTTGCATTGCTACATCACACATTTTATCTGCAAACTCTGGTCTCATGCCATTCTATTCTCTCAAAGTTCTCATTCATCCTTGCCTTTAACGCCAGAATTCCTCTGAACGATCAGTTTTCCGTTAGAAAAAAAAAGTAATAATAAACAAAACAGCACACACATATGATAATAATAATATATATTGGACTTCATTATATTTTCCTTTTCCGGGCTCCTAGACTTGCTAAATGTTACAATTTTTTCCTTGATATATATACTATTTGTTTAATTCCTTGTGTCTTCATTCTGCTCATTGTCTCTCTCGTTGATAAGAAATACAAAAACAATTGGGGGGGGGGGGGAACAACCGGGCACTAAAAATACATTTTCATCTCTTTTTACTATTACAGATTTCTACTTGCATTTGACTTCTACTCTGTAATCCTCAAACTGACAATTTTTTTCACCTGTTTCTAATCTGTCCTCTTGGGGGAATTGAGGTAGTTCGCAAATAACAAAACTAGTTAGAAAAGTCTATTTTATGTGTTATATAGTTCTACAGCGGTGTGCAAATTTCTAATTGAGACGTGATTGAGTTTGGATGTTTGTGTGTGTGTGTGTGTGAAATGAATCAAGGCAAACATCCTTTCCCACAAACAAAAATGATAGGAAAATTCAGAGCAAACTAGCAGTCATGTAAAGAGAACATTTTTAAAAAAATGTTATTGTAGATAAAAAAAATACACTTGTAGAGAAACTCATACTGATCCACGTGTAATCTTGACAATAGCAATCTTTGTCCTTGCCCTACACAAGCATCTGACAAGTCAAACTAAGGAAAACTCATATATGAAATATGTAGCCCACAGTTCACACTCATCAAACAAAATGAAGAAAAATTCATATCTTGATCAAGCACATAGCATGTTTATGGACTCTTTAAGCTAAAAACATTTCTCTACTTCTACCATGCATACCAACATGAACAAATCGACCACATGGATAATCAGTCAAGACTAATGTCTTCTTTTCTCAAAAAGTAGATGATCGAGGTAGTTGGCTTACAAAATATATACTGTATATATGTTCCATCTTGCCACATGTATAAAAATGCATGAAATAAAATGTAGAGAGAACACAAAACAAATGCAGTCATGATTTTTACACGCAGACTGAGTGCACGGATGCTCTTGGAGCCTCAAAATCATCAGCATTATTATCTCATGGGTCTCTACTAGCAAACGCTTTCACATGAACAGCTCATGACACGTACAGAATACCAATGGGTACACTCGACAAGAAATAGTGTCACACACGAGGTTCTCAGCTATTCATGCCATGTGCAAAGTCAGAACAACTGGCTTCTGCCGCAGCTACTTCAGGAATCTCACACATACACACACACCACATAAATGTGTCTACAATTGCATACTGTCATCAATGATGTGAGTGTGTATGTAGTACTGATAAAAAAAAAATCCTCAGTCATAACTACACCGACTGTCAATCTAAATACATGTATAATGTACCCATATACATATATATATAATATATATTTACTCATGATCAAAAACTATAAACTATAAGATTTGTGAACTATGTATCTCCCTGTAGCAAATAAACAGTTCTTACTACCTATTAAAACGTGCATCTAGCTATCTTCTAATCAAATCACTATTATTTCTGTAAAGCTAACAAATTAATCCTATCATCATGATTGCATAAAAACTGGTTCTCTAAATAGGAGGACAACCCATCGTCAAACATTGGTTTTGTCTCCCTTTGACTAAAGCCATTTGGACAGTACCATTATTTATACCTACCACCTAACGAAGGCCAGTTCATGCATTAACTATCAATATTTCCATCACTAAATAAGATTTCTCTGGACCCTACTGAACACAGTGCCACAATAACTGACACAAATACCTGAGATGGCTAGCTAGAGCCAAATTCTCAGAGCCACACTGACATAAAAGTAATGGTTTTTTCTTTCTTGGCAGGCTATATTGATTCCTTGTTCTTGCTTTTTCTGTTGTTTGCAGAATGCATGACAGCTTTTGCAGGGTGTTTGGAGCTAAAGGTCTTCAACATATCCCAGAGTACATTGTTACAGTCAAGAGCTAGAAATCACAGACAACAGCTGGTGGTCAGATGGACATTTGATTAATGAACTATGCAGTGTGGGTAAGAAACTGATCATGTATGCAGTAGCAGTTTCAGAAGTAATTACCTGATTCATGAAGACTTACGTTGTTGGTTTCTTTGTTCATCTCTAATATCACCGGAGTGGACAATTTTTGCTTCAAAATGATGTCTTTTTTGTTTGTTTTGTCCAACAAACTGCCTAAATATTCAATGAGGTACAGTGTATTCTACAGCAAGAACTCTCTAGGTCTATAAAAAGCAAGAACCTTTCTGCGGAAAGATGAGAAATTTATCCTCCAGCTCAATCTTGGATATTATTCAGTAAGAAAAGTGAACAAAGTATTCAGGCACTTTAAAAGACAATTCTCCTAGGTTACCCTTATCAAATGATGCCAGAAGTCCTGGCTTGCAAAATCACAAGTCAAGATCGACATTATCTCATACATCTAAGAACTATTCTACTTCAAAGCAAAGAATGTTTTCAATTCATTTCTAGTACACTATAGTCTAGATCAACCAGCAGTAGTTTCTGTAAAAAAAAAACTGACAGCTTCCCACTGAGTAGTGATAGTACTACAAATATTATTAACAGCAGACAAATTTGACATAAATTATCAATACAGTGAGAACCTAGTCAAAATAAAGCTAGATTAAGTAAAATAAGCTGAATACTTTCACTAGACTTCCAGAAGATTCTCTACAAGCAAAGTGTTCCAAGTTGACCTGCATACACTTGACAGACATAAATGAGGCTAACTGATGATGGACCATTTCAGTGAAGATTATGAAAAAATGCAAGAGCCCAGCTATGATCAATAAGAAGCAAGGAACACTAGAAGATCTGAGGAAATGATGTTCATTCCAACAAGAAGGGGGAGGATGGAAAAAGAAAAGTAATGAAGGTTGTAAAAAATATACATATAAAAACTCCTTATGACTGAATTTGCAAAGATGTGTATCATCATCATCAATGTAAACATTGTAATACTTTGATCTCTTCCATAGATGTTGGTGTTATTCCTTCGTATTATGATAGCAATATAGAAAATGTATATGCTGCCTTTTTGATTAAAGCTATTGTGTCTTTTTCACTTCTGAACTCATTTTTTTTTTTGTATTTGGCCACAAAATGCGGATACCAACAACAAGGGAAAAAGTGGAAGGGGTGGGGAGAAGCAGGGACAGGTAGAACCATCTGGGATATATTGCAAGTACCTGCGATCACGATGATTTGTAAAAAAAAAAAAAAATAGAAAAACAAAAGCACCCAGGTTTTACAGAAATTACCCAAAATGGTACAGACACACTATTTTAGATTTAGCATATTGTGTCAAAAAAACCCTGGCCAACTGCAAATGAGAGATTTTGCACAACATGATTACTGTGTCATGGTGAGATATACACATTTTGGGAAATTCTGTGAAGTTCATGATTTTTGTATTGATAACTTTTTTTTTTTTTTCAACTCCAAATTTATAGGTAGTAATATTAACATGATAAATGCTCACAAAATGTTATGCTGGACTACAGCGCAAAACAACAACACGTAGCTCCGCCTTGTTTGTATTCGAAAATGTAACATTCAGGATTGAGCTGCATGCTCTTGACAGTTTGGATTTTACTGACATCTTGTCTTGTGTATTTCCATCTTGTAGGATGTATTTCCTCAGTTGTGTATTTTCTCTTATGGTGTAATTCCTAACAATAATCGTGGGACAAGTGGATGTATTTACACATCACTCGGTCGGCGATGCTTTCCTTACAACAGGAAAATCAATATGCTTAAAATTAGAATCAGGGTGTTTGTATAAAAAACAAAAAAAGTCATGAATCTTTTATCGAGATCAACTTAAGAATTTACATTAATAGTTTTCAAAGATGGGCATTATTGATAATATGGAACCATCAGCCATGGCTTCCAGCTTTGAAATATGATAGGGCACACTGAAAACATGGCCGATTCTCTGTTTTTGCCAAATGAAAAGAAAAATTTTTTTGAATAATGTTGTTCTATCAATAGTCTCCGATACATAGTACAGTTTCAGTGCAATCGAGTTTACCCACTAGCAAATTAAAAAAAAAAAAAAAAAAATCTGGCAGTGTGGCTTTGAAGTTGTACATGTATGCTATAGATGTAATACAAATAATAACATAATACATCTACAGTATTCAATGCATATATTTGTAAATTGCAGTAACATATAAACTCCTTTCATCCCAGATTTTAAGCATATCAGTTTCTCTCATGAGAGAATGTGGTGACTGAGAAAAATATGATATTAACATCTCCTAGCTGGATGTCTCTGAGAATGACTAGGACTAAATTATTGTATTGTTGGTTGGTTGCACACAGTCAACAATTACATGTACAAAAAGACTTATCCAGGAAACACACACACACACATACAAAACAACATCCCTAAACTGAACATGAGCTCTCACAATTTCACACGTATGTATATATCTGTTTAAATCACTGAAAATATGTGGCCAAGCTCTATGTACACTCAGAAAAATGATGCGGAACGATTCATAAAAGCAAACTGTTATACAATTATTCAGATGGCAGTTGACAATGTAGAAAAGTTGAGGGATTGGTTCACATTTAAACGATGTAGAGTCTCAAAAGCAATCAAAAAGAGAAACTTAAATGGGGCTAACTTGCTATCAAGCTAAAGATTAAAGTCAGTCTATTGCAATTTCCCAAATTGAACTTAAAGAAAATAAGACGGAAAAGTTTGGGAAATCCTGTGGAGCATATGAAAATGAATATTTAAAAGTATAAGGAAAATCCTCTGAAAATGAAACATTAGTGGAATTTTTTGTTAATTCTTAAAAGCTCATTTCCATTTCCACACAATGCCTTACACAAAATGAAAATATTAAGTTCATTTCCAGTCTCTTCCAGTTTTCTGTCCAGGAGTTTCACAAACTTACAGGATAGACAGTTCAAACTTTTAGCATTTTAATTTAAGCAGATATATGTAATTTGGCCAACAACAAAATTCTACACCAATTATAATACTTGACGTTCATATATAGACTGGCTCTGAAAGTTGAAAATGAAGTCAATAAGTTTTAACTATTTAATACACATTGTAGCAATGGAAAAACAAAGAACAATATTTAAAACAAAAACAAAGAATAAAAATATTTTAAAAAAACAAAACAGAAAAAAACAGACAACAGAGATACACTTAGGTTGTTTCCAGTTAAGGAGAGGACATCTAGGTACTCCAGCTCTGGTAAAGTAGCACTTGCTCACCTCATAAATGTACAAAACAACAGGCAACTGATACTATTTGAACATGCTGGTGGTCCAAAGTTTCACCATAGTTCCTGAGGTAGAAATACATGTGGGATAGTTGTGGCACATTTCTGAGAGGTATTCGTGGAGGATGTAAAAAAAGAAACAAGGTATTTTGGAAATGGCATTATGGATGTCCATTTGATAACGTGAACATGAACAGTTTAATTTTTTGGCTGTGTTGAAATGCCTGAAGGAAAAGTTTGGTGGAATGACTATTGGAGAGGAAAAGTTTAGGACAAAAATTGGGTCCCCACGGAAATATACTGATATGTCATTCAACATGGCACCTTTGATGAGGGGGAAGTTTTATCAATAGGAAACTGAAGAGCTTTGAAGTTGTTTTCAAGTTCCTGTGCTTGGACTATCAAAGACAATGTGAAAAATCTAGGCCCAAAGTCTGAATACTTCTTTCTTTCAGTGCCTAAAGGTTAGCACTTGTCTACTCTTATTCCTTTCTTTTCCCAGACAAATTTGCCATCTCATACTCATTGCCAGATAGAGGAACATTCCAGCGGGGAGTAACGTGTAAGACAAAAGTTGCAAGTATATGTCTGTTAAATGATTTTTGGGTAAACTGTTTTGACAAATGTGAATGGAATCATCATGCATATTGATGTCAATGCAGAATAGTTTAAACTACATTAAACTTGCATGTTATTGCACATTCTCAACAAATGGCATTTATATCAATGAATCAATACTTATTTTAAAAAAATGATTGTTACTGTTCATTGAAGGCTTATCCTCGTACCAGATTTAGAAATCTCACCCACTCTCGAAGAACAAGGCTTAATACAAGATCACCGTTTCCTTAGATGCCCTTTATGAGGTAGATAATGGTTGAAGTTTTTGAGGTACAATATCATTGTGCATGCTCAGAATTTCTTCACAGCCAAACACCCAGCATGCGTCCAACTATCCATCAGACGTTTTGCTCGATCTCTAATCAAGGACGGCCATTACATATAATAACATGCCTTGAGGAGTCTTCTGAAAATTGACTAAGTGCATCAACAAAAGAGTGTTTGGTTGTGGAAAAATTCTCCAGATCAAAGATCTACAAACCAAGTTTAAAAAATTTTTAAAAATACAGACAAATTTTTAATTTTACATACACTGACCTAGCTTCAGCTCAGTTTCAATGGCAAATACATGAATTGACATCTTTCACACTAATGAGACTATGAACTTTTTTGGAAGATATTCTGCCCATAAATACTTTAACAAGTTTTCTGACTGAAATTGTCACAGATGAATGCACCTCCAGATCCTACGGTAACAAGCCCTGTAGATTTCAGACAACAATGAAATTGTTTTGTCATATCATTTTGCAGCACAATACAGAAGGCTTTTACAGGGCCTTAAACATACTCCTAGTCAAGAGTCAACTATTCCTTTACATAATCTTGATCTACTATGTCAATATCTCTTGATACATGTACAGACTTTTTTACTAAAACAGATCTCTCTAGATGTCATCTGGTGACTCAAAAAGTCTTGCTGATGTAGCACATTATCACTACAATTATTTTATCTTACAAGATTTGAATGTGTCAATCAATCACTCATGAAATACTGATTTTTCATTTTTGTTCTTGCTCTATGCTTAAAAAAAAAATCATAGTGGTTCTGACAAAAAAAATGTAAAACATATTTTGCACACATCAGAGAGTACTGTATGTGGATACAAAAATATAAAGCAATATATTTTTAAAAATTACAAAAGAGGCAGTGAAACACTTTGGGTGGAATCCTCGTAAAGGGAAAAATTGTCTAGCAAATGACATTAACATACAGTTTTTTTCTTAGTTCACGACACTTGGAAGTAGATAATTTGCTGCAGGAAAATGATCTCAGCATGGTAATTTACACATATCCCTTAGTGATGATGGCATATTTGTTTATAACGGCCTGGAGACTAATCCTTTCTTGTCATCACAGTAAATATTTGGTTGTTTGATTCAATTCTTGTGTGGTGTTCATCAACAAAAATGTCTTCATAATGATCATCATGTCCTGCACTGTTGTCACTTTAAAAATAATAAGAAAGGTGTCCTATAATAAGAAAGGTGTCCTACTACATGAACAATTTTGTCTATGGACTTAACTGTAAAAGTTCAGCAAAATATAATGTAGATTTCATTTCTCTGATTTTTTATTTCCTTCAATCATCAATTATTTTGAAGAATGTTGATGACCAAAAAGAATACATAGTGCTATCCACCACTACACTCTATCTCCAATAAACAAAAAATTACTATGCCTTTGTTTCATCAATCCTTCATATAAACTATAGCATCTGAATCTTTTGGGAGTGACAAAAAAAATAAAATAAAAACAATCATATTATGATTAATGATAAAAACAATAATAAAAGTTCAACCCAAACTAGAGGATTCCACCCAAATGACAACTTCTGTAAAAAAAGCAAAGCAGTTACCATCCTAGCCTAGACAGGCAAAACATTCAAGTTTGGAACGTTTGATTCAACAATCTAACTGGAGGAAAAAATCAGCACACAAAATGGCATAAGACTGTACCAAAGAAAATAAATAATGACTATCCCTTTATCTTCATCAATCTCTAACCTCAACACACAGTGTAAAATAAGTTGCTTCATCATAAAACACCAACGTTTTAGCTACAATTCCTTATCCAGTCAAGGAGTAGAAATCACTACTTTACATCAAAGAACTCATGTTAGCGCTACACTGTTACCTGCCTGTTTCTAGCAAAAGCTTCTGCAAAATATAACCCATATCTATCCATCTACGTTCAATAATACACAGCAAGCACTGCCTTCATGTCTCACATATATCAACACTCACAGGTACCCTGACAAAATATACATGAATCATTCAATATCAATCCAAGCAAGATAAAGTAAATTGCTGTAAATCCAAGCACACTGAGGTCTTCCTAGTCAAACAGTGAGGTAGCTCGTGGAATATATCAGGAAAAAGTTTTGAGGTTTCTTTGTTTTCATGTAAAAATATTTCTCTCACAACATTAATTGACATTGGCCTGAAACAACATGACATGACAATAAGAAAGAAAACAAAAAACGAAAAAAAAACCCCAAAACAACAGAACAAACAACAGACCACTGAACAAAATAAAAACAATAAAACACATGAGTTAGAATGAAGGAAAAAAAAATATGATGCTTAGATGCTGACAGGGGCAGAGACTTGAATTAGACTGAGCACATTACCCTCCCTCCATAAAATCATGCGTGTGCAAATATATTTTCAAGTATTTTATAATCAGGACAACTGACCGCAACATCCAAAAAAAAAAAAAATGATCGGAATCCACTTCCTAGTTCTAGGCTGTTCTTATGGACACATCAGTCATAACCTCAGCTCAAATAGCTCAAAATACCATTGGTGATTCATTGGTGGCACAGAACAGTGTGTTTATGTGCCAAGATTTCAGCGAGGAAATCCGTAACATGCTTGAATTTATTCTAGACATAGTGGAGATTTTCAGATTGTTTCACGGTGAGGCCTTTGTCTTTCAATACAGTATCCAAGAGCTCATCTACCTTGTCATGCAACGTAGTCCTAGTGAAGTGGGTTACTTGGTGTAAATGGCTGTGCATATGAGGATGCCATTTTTTTTTCTCCAATATTTCTGAACAGTATTAGCCAACATGTTGATTTAAAAAAAATAATAAATAAAAAAAAGATGTTGCAAATCCACCTTGTAATTTTTCTTCAATTTTAAGAAATGATCTTCTGTAAAGGATGTGGATTAACAATGATAAAATGTTGAATAAAAAAAGCAAAACCTGTTTTCAAATCTCAAAAAGAAGCCAAACAAAAAAGGTAATATAAAAAACAAGACCATACAATAATATATGGTTGAAAAGAAAAAAAAAATTAATGAATCAAAACACCATATTTGGTCATCTCCATTTACATGGCACAGGCAGATAAGGCAAGGACTTGAATCCAGTCTCCTGAACAGTGTCTGTGTTGTTAAAACTACTGCTGTGAACATTTGGTGGTGGCCACAGGTAAAAATGTGACATTGCATTAAACTAGATTTAAAAAAAAAAAAAAGGAAAGAAAATCTGACAGGATATTCCTGTAGACTACTGACCCTAAAAAAAATGACAAAACAGGGATTTTTTTCTATTCCAAAAGAAACTGGGGGGTTATTTAAAAGTTCAAATGAAACTGACATAATGCACAAATGATAATTGAAGGGGCTAAACTTTCTTAATTAGTGTAAAATCATCATCAAATCTGCTGCTTCTGAGATCAAGGCCAGACAACTGTCTGTGTCGGCAGCACTGTCGATAACATTCATCACGACACAAATTTCTCACTCTGTAAACTGGTAAAAAAAAAACAAGAAACGTTTTCCTCGCGTTCAGCTTGTGGCCATTAGAAAACATTAGCATCTCCCCATAAAATAAAGACATTTTCAGACTTAGGAAAAAAAAATAAAATAAAATGAATCAAAACATACAGCTATGTATACATCATAGATACACAATGTCAAAAAGAAAATTGAAAAAAATGGTCTCACGATTTACATGGTGGATGCATGAAACTCCAAAAAGCTGGAACTCCAAACATTCTCCAGTTCCATGCTCCATGTCGAGTGATATTATAATGCTGCTGCAGGATGGGGTAAGGGGTGAATCATGTGATTTCTGGCTACCGTACTGATATGGTACCAGCTTTTATTGCTCGACTGCGAAGTCATACGTGATGAGAGGACATGCCCGTGGCCCCCAAGCCTGATCCGTTGAAACCGTTCTCCGTGCTGCTGTTGTTGTTGCCGTTGCGGGGTCTGCGCTGCATGAGAGATGATGATGGTGCTGCTGCTGGAGCTGTTGAGTCTTTAAGCGGACAGTCCGCTATCAAGTGTTCTGTTGATTTGCACTGGTGGCATCGTTTTGGAAGAGGTCCGTGTGGGCATTTGGCTGCAATGTGGTTGGCAAAATCACCACAGTTGTAGCAACTGAGGAAAGAAAGATAAGGTAACAACATATAGAAACCATTTAAATACTAAACAAATCCTATGGACATAATGTCTTACTAATCGGTCACTTCATCAAGAAACAGTAAGATTGGGGCAACAGGCAAGTATGTCAAGTTTGAAGCAGATCTGTTTTAAAACTTTTAGAAAACTCACAATTTTTATTCATGGCTCATAGGTCAATATGATGATGTTTCCACAGCAACGTATTGATAGCATTGTTTGTTCCAATTTCATTTTCACACATCAAATTGAGATATGAAGATTATTGTTTGTTTGTGCTGAGGTTTAACAGCACGATCACGGCTATACTGTCCCAAACACGGTAAGATAAATTTACATGTCAAGAAGAAGAGAGGACAGAGAGTGGGACAGAAGACAGGAACAAGGAGAGAGAGAAGAGATGTCACCCCTGAAATGTTGAGAATGGCATTTCATGATGGGAGACATCCCACCGATGGCAGGCTTTTGCCACCTGCAGGTGGGAGCAAAGAACCTACTTATATACCCCGGGCCCCCATGGGGGAGATATGAAGGTTAAAAATGCCTAGCTCAATTAGTCTGAAAACAGCCATGATGGGTCGCTCTCTCCCTCAAGAATAATACACACATCAATCATCTGAAAAGAATTCATCTCATTCCTCTCTTTCACATTTTCTGTCTGTCTGATTCCAAAGCAGAAAGCAAATTAAGCCTATGCAATGTTCAAAAAGAAATTTATTTGAGTCACATAATTTAAGACAAACATTCTTTAAGTTCCAGCTGATTGAAAACAAGTTTCTGAATATAACTGGGATGGCATAAATTGATATAAACTCTCTTCTTCTTTTTTTCTTTTTCCTAATACATGTATCATTTACTTTTTCTTTCTCTCGGCCCATACTCCTGAATTTCCAGTGGGTTGTTACTTTAGAATTAAAACTTCCTTGAGGTGAAATGAAATATCTGCAACAGTTTCCATGCCTAACTTTCCCCTCATTAAATTTCACCTTTTATTTCCGGTTCCAAATCCCACTCTCTGTTCCTGCCCCCCCCCCCTTATTTTTCTTCACCTTCAACCCCCCCCCCCCACCCCCCCCCCTCCCCATCACGCCAGCTCTATGGCACAGTTCGGACTCATGATGCCTTTCCCTTAAAGCCTTTCACCCACTTCCTTTTTTTCGCTCACCCACTTCCTATTACCTCCCCTGACCCCCCCCCCCCTCTCCTCACACCCACATCTACTGACCCCGGAACACACCCACATCTGAGAACCTCTGCACCACGTGGAGAGAAAGAGAGTTCAACAATTTTCTTAACCCTAAAAGTACATGTATCTGATAAGCTTTCTATGAAGACACTGACATTTCGGGGTTCAAGAATGATTTAAGATGAAACAATAAGAGTATCGTGATACGACGCCGTGGGCTCTTTGGAAAGCAATTCCAATGCAAAATATGTTGAGCCAATCTCTGAACATATTATTAGTCCTTTTGGCAACTCTAGGGTTAATGCTACCAAATCCAAAGTTCTGCCCCAAATCTGAAGCCCGACCCCCGCTTGTCCCTGAATACCACTGTCCCAATGACGTACGAACGGTTTCCACTTGACCAAAATAGCCGAGCGAGAGACCCTGACTGACTTTTCCCTCCTATCTTGGCCCTGCGATCAGTTCTATGGATATTGTACTTCGACAAAAAACGTCTTTTTAATGAAAGTTTAACTACCTCCCGTCTTTTTACGATATAACTTTCCACAACACAGACTCCACCAAAAATAATAATAATAATAATAATAATAATAATAATAATAATAATAATATTTGCACACTTCAAGAGAACAAAAACATGTACTTTTGTGTAAACTTCATAACTATAAATCCTTTTACGATCAAATTTCTGTAACATTTTGTTTTGTAGTTAAGTTCTATCAAATTTCGACAAGACATTGTACTGTTGTATGACATTTACGTAACATACAATAAAATCAGAAACAACCATCATCTTACTGTGGTAAGCCTCGTTTGTTTCTATAATTATATAGCACGCCAACTGGCGATGTCGTAAAACTTTGCTGAAATAACTGCCCCACTGGAAGTTGAAAGGCGCAAGGAACACCGTAACTAACCGTAACCGTTGTCGTAAAGAACAGAAAGCCGGAGACGACGACGACGTTGATAGAATCCTACTGGTCCTAGAACCACATTTATTCATGTCCAGGTAGAGACAGTTTATACCTAAATAGAATTTAAGACAAGTTTCTTGCCAACGCTATTGGAAGTGGATGTTATCTGGAAGTTAACAATGCATGAAATTTTGACAAATCTAACACTAACGACCGAGTTTTTTTTTTTTTGGGGGGGGGGGGAAATCGGTGTTTTTGACATTTGTTAGCTAAAACGGCAACCTATTTTCTCACTTCATTCTCTGACAACTACATTGTGTTCTATTTGTGTATTGGCTATTTTCTCCAACCAGCTCTTTCAAGGAGAAACGCCTTCTGCCAAAGCAGCCTATGTTGCTATGGAGAACAAGCCCGTACTTGAGATAGTCGGCAGTCGCCACCTAAGTTTGGTAACCCACAAGTTTCCGCAGTTTCCGACTCAATGACACTGTACCAAAAACACTAATTAAATATAGCATCTTTGCCTGTTCGCTAATCAAAAATGCTAGCGTTCTTGCTATATATAATGAGCCCGTATTTTCCGGCAGTCAAATTACTTCCGTTTGTCAGTCACATAAAGTACAAACAAGCCCTGCAACGAAGGAAAAAGATACCGCTTTTGCTCTTTTCGTTTGAAACATGCAAAACAAAGGTTTCTTTTAGAAAAAAACATATCATCATAAAATCACTTTTTAAAAAAATCGTTCGTTTCATTCATATTTTAAAAAAATTAATCTGTTGTTTTATTTCAATTTATTATGATTATTTTTTGTTCGTTTCTTTTCGAAAGTTCACTTTTGCTTTATTTAGATCCAAAAAAACAGAACTGTTCTATTTATGCTTTCCAAATTCCTTTTTACTCCGTGTGCATAACAAAGAGACATATTTTGGTGACTGACTTTACAAAAACAAAAAAAAAAAAAGGAGGGGGGCTCACTAATCCCGAAGACATAAAATGAAAGAAAGCGAAGATTTCGCAATGGCAGAGACGTACGGCGTCAACCTCTCGATGAAAATGTCGTGGGTCTGAATGGTACTGGAGCAATGGGCAAGATTAGAACCTGCTTGTTTTTTGTTATTGCTATTGTGTTTTCAGTGGTCAAACCTTCCTGCATTTCGCTTGCGACACTGCCAGGCCTTCTGCAGTAGTAATTTTCACCGTTATGGACCCTGCCATTGTCTGAGTGCTTGGCCACCCACTGGGTCTTCCACAGTAACTGAAGTCTTACTTTTCACCCTACTAATGGCGCAATTTACAAAAATTTACAAATTTCATGCAAGAAGTGGCTCGGCATGGACGCTAAGCTTTCTATGAAAAAGTCGGAACATTTCCCACGTCCATTACTATCATGGGGCGCTATGCAAGTACATGAGACAGAGAGACATAGGCCCACATGTAACTGCTGCAAGTTATCACAGGGATATTGGTAACAGTAGATTGAAAACAAACAAACAAACAAAATATTAGATGGCGGCTTGGTCAAAAGTTGTCAATCAACAAGCAAAAACATCAAAAGTCAACGAGGACCTGAAAGTCGGATATTCAATTAAATCCCAAGTTTGACATCCCTGTTCTGGTATGATTATTAAGGTTCATGCATTTACTGTGTTTTCCTAATCTCTTCACAAGATTATCTTTTGCATTATTAAAATTTAAATAAGATAAAAATGTACTTGCCGCATTTTCTGATCTTTTCACAAACATTGGTCTTTTGTACTGTCAATATGTATCATGTAGATGTCTACTTGCCATACTTTTTTTTTCTGATGTTTTCATAAATATTGGTCTTTTGTAGTGCTAGTATTCACTACTATGGAAGGTGAACTTACCGAATCTTTCTGGGCTTCTTACGAGACATGGGTCTCCGGTCACTCCCCTTACATTCTTGTCCGCCTACACCGCAGACAAATGTGGCCTCCATCCCCTGACTGGACGGTTTGCTCTCGAATTCCACACGCTCTCCCTCGGCCAAGCTGCGGAATCCATTCTTGAAGATGGTTGTCTGCGGATGGAACATTATGGGGATATCAATGATAAGTCAAAGATTCTTGGCTCATAGCAGAGTCTAAGGCCCAAAAAATTGTTCAAATCTTGTTTCATGAGCCATTTTTTTTTTCAGCTAGCTAAGTTACTTCCCTTTGCCAGGTACAAGAGGTGTAAGACAAGCATTATAAAGAAGGGGAGAAAACTCACGTTTGCTCCTGTTACTTCAATCGTAGAGGGAAAAAAAACGCGATGAGAAAAAAATATGTTAATCGTATGGTGAATCTTTTTCAAAGTCTCTGTCACTGATGTTTCGAATAGCAAGAGAAAAGGCGATGTTTACCTTCTTCACAATCTTATTTTATAGTTCTAATACTTAGCAAAGGGAGGAAACTTGGCTGGTGGTCAAAATGGCTCACTTGGACTTTTTTTTTTCTTTCTTTCTTTCTTATCTTTTTTTTTTTTTTTTTAGTTGCTCACATATATATTTGAAAGAAAACTATTGTAAAACTGGTATAGCAGGATAGCAGCATCCAAAAACAGAAATAACAGCGACAACAATAAAACCCATGAACATTTCCAAACCTATGACTGATTAGGTTCAGGACACGCCATTATGTTGCTGTTGCTACTATTGTCGTCGTCGTTTTGTTGTCGTCCGTGTTGCTATCCGACTGCTGTGTCTTAGTCGGTGATGTATCAACGACTTATCGATGATGTAGGTGATTCAGATCTTACCTGGTGTACGAAGACGTCAATGCCTCCATCGTCCGGTGTGATAAATCCCCAGCCCTTGGCCACATTGAACCATTTACAGAACCCTTGTCGCCTTAGGGGCCCGCCTCCTCCTCCTCCTCCACCTGAAACACACAGAGAAGAAAATAAGATGAGTTAAGATAAGATGAGCAAAGATGCAGGGATGACATTACGGCAGAAGAGAGGAACCATTTACTGAACTTTTCTGGTCTTGAGGACCCGCCTCTTGTAAGAGAAAGAGAAAGACATGGACAGAGAAAGAGGAGGATCAGAGAGAAATTGAGAGGTAGAACTGGGCAATATAAATGAATGGAGATGATCGGGTTTTGTCTAGATTTCAGATCTGTCTTGTACTCCTTTTTTTTTTTTTTTTTTTATGTCCTGCACTCGGATTTTCAAGCCCTTAGAATGAACTGTATATATTACTTTCTTAACACTCATGTCACTACAATTATGCTCGATGCACTTATATCTCGCATTATTGTATGTTAGAAAACTCCCATAGAAGGATAGTTTCTGAAGTCAGTACTCATGTGTACGCCCCAGCCATTTCCAATACTAATATTTCTAAAGGCCAGTAGAGAAAAATATATTCCAGCTAAGTAACGCAAAGAATCAACAAAAGACAACGAACGACTTACATAATGCCACGTTGTCGCAGAAAGGCTGAATGAGTCCTCGATACTTCATCTAAATTTATAGATAAACTCAGTAACTGTGCTCTTTGTCTAACTCTCTCTCTCTCTCTCTTTCTCTCACTCTAGACAAAAGGTAAATCTAGTCGAGAAGGAGAATATAACCTCTCTGTTTCATTGTATAGGAATAAATATACATCTAGAACATTCATCTGAAGATGCTATGCAGTGATAGGGATTTCAATGATTATTACAATAACAACAAATCCTTGAAAAAGAGAAATTTTAAAAAATCAAAGAAAGAAAGAACATTATGAAATTCAGTGCTTCAGTCGTACTCGGGCGACGACTAACAACTTGATTACAAATTGATTATGAATGATTCATGATTCTCTCCAGCCAGGAAATCACTACAAACATTGCCTGCTTGTCTGTCTATCTGTCTGTCTAATCGCATGGCTGTATTTTCTGTGTGAGTCTTTCCTTTCTCGATTCCTCTGAGAAACAAAGAACTATCTTAGAACATCAATTACGAACTGAAACAAAAAAAGAGAGTGGTGAGAATTTCCGGAACCGATGTCCTTGATATGAAAAATGAATATCTTAATGATTTCGTGGCGTCTCTGTTCTTCCAAAGAGTCAAAAGAAAAGAAGGTAAGGGAAGAACTCGGTCGTGTAAATGCACTTCTATCGCCATAATCCACAATTTTCTGTTCTTTTATTTTCTTCCCTTTTCTTTTCTTTTAGTGGGTAAATAAAGAAAATCTGAAGGAAACAATGAAAAGTTTGACGATTTGGCCAAACCATAATTCTCCGGGTACGAACTATGCCTTCTAGTTTTTTATTTCAAAATATGTCGATTATCATGAAGGCAAAACGATGCTACTAGAGTGAGGAAAGCGGAGAGTACGTTTCTTTGAATTTCTCGGTTTGATGTAGCAGAGAAATTTCGCGATTGTCTCAATGGGCAGCGACAATCTCCGGTGAAAGAGTAGATGAAATTGAGGTGCAGAATGACATTCAGCCAATTTTCAGCTCATTACTCTGTTGTATTTTGCTACAGCAATTTTAAACATCTCTTTTCTCCTTAAAAAAAAACAACACAATAACAACGAAGAAGAAGACCAACATCAAAGCATGACAGGTAATGGCATGATGACACTAAGGCCATATTTGGTGTTTTTCAAATAAACGAAATATCTTTGTAAGATCCAATATTTCTGTCACTTTTTCCCTTTCCTCTCTCTCACTCTTTCTTTTTATGTCCCTCCGTACTCTTTCTTCTATCCCTATCCCCTTTCCCCCCTAAACTCTCCATCTTATCATCACAATCGTGTAATTCAACAATGTCCTGTATTCTATATAAAACCAAAGGCTTAGTGCCTGTCATAGTCTACAGCACATGGCGGTGAGCAAAGGCACGGTCAGAGGACAATGGAGGAAAACAGTACATGTACTGTACAAATGGGAAAGCGCGTTTTCGTACTCACGACTGAGAACATTTTTTCAATCCGCGCTCGTGAGAGAGACATTAACACTACGAGAGACATCATCATGTAAATCCTTCAAGTTTTTTTACCTCATGTTCTAACCGCTTATCATGGTATTTTTATCATTTAAGAATAAGCTATTACGCCTTTATTTGCTAAGTTTTACATCGCGTATTCCAAGATACCATAATAAAAAACACCATGAAAGAGTCCACCATCACTCTATTTTTTTTCTTTTTCCGGACTATTAATCATACCATGATCACTTGGTATGTAGTTACGTTCGGCTTCGAGTGCGTGACCGTTTCTTCTTAAGCCTCGTTTACCATGCAGGCTACTTAATAATCGGAAAAAATAAATAAATAAATTTGGGCAGGACTTTCCGTTGAGTTTTCAAAACAATGAATAGTAGTACTAGGCGTGGAGATACTTTTATTTTATGTCAGTGGGAAAAAGTTTGTAAGAGAGGTAAATACCGACAAGCACAGCGCTTTTCTGGCAGTATGATAAACAACTATCTCTATATTTCCCTACACATGGGACGTACTATAAATTTGATTTATTTCCACACACCGAAATGGCAATTATGGACAAACAAAACGCTAGATTTTCAATAGCG
>JBCEWB010000015.1:2008988-2020114 GCA_039654565.1 Peronia peronii | reverse complement strand
TATCAGAAAAGGGATTCATGGCCACTGGCACAGTTCGGACCAACAGAGTGGACAAGTGTCCCATTGATACCAAGGCATTTTCGAAGCGTGAGCATGGTGCCTGAGATTATCGGTTTGATCACTGAAACAACATTTTTGTGTTGTTCTGGAATGACAACTTTGTTGTCACTTTAGCCAGCAATGTGTGGGACTCGAATACATTGGAACGGCCAGGAGATGGTCAACCAAAGAAAAAAAGGACATCAATATTCAGTAACCCGATATTGTTCAGGTGTACAATGCCTCACTGGGAGAAGTTGATAGGATGGACCAAAATGTTAGCCTGTATAAAATCATCATTCCATCAAAGAAATGGTGGTGGCCATTATTTGCATTTTTGCCTGATGCAGCCATGAACAACGCTTGGCTTTTGTATCGAAAGTCTCCAACCAATGCCATTCTCCCACATGACCTTCTCTCTTTCAGACGAGCAGTTGTGAGGGTTGATCTGCAGGTTATCAATGCTGAAAAGCTCTTGCCTCCACAGATTCAACCAGTTTCAAAGAAGAGGGAGGTGGATGACAGCATTAGGATGTCTGGTTCTGGGCATCACCTTCAGTCAATGACAAAGCAAAGAAGTGGTGCACAATGTAGAAAAAAGGCCAATCTCCTGTCTGTGCAGTCCCACTTCACAGGTACTGTTCTGCAGCTTTCTATGCTTAGTTGCGCAGCCTATTCTGTCAAAGGCTTCATATCGCCCATGTTTAAATTCTTGTCCTGTCACTACTATTGTGTTTTTCAAACACTTTGTTTACACATAATTTGTCTATAATCATGTGAAAACTGATTCTTAATATATGCCCATTTGAATAAATTTGTATTCCATTTCTCATTTCACCAAACGTTGGAAATCACATTCAACCGAACCTGATTTTCCCAGGTCTTTTGTTACAAATATTTTCATGACTAAGGAATAGTCAATGGAGTGAATGTTACATGGAGAATGTTGCTTGAGAATGAGATTAAACTTTCATTGGTAAAATACTACATGGTATCTGCGTCAGCATTTAAATATGCATGCAGCTTGTCTTGTGCTCTGCACGTTCTGAAGTCATTTCCTGCTGGCGTCCTTTTTTAAGGACAAATTTTAAAATTGTCATTTTGTTCAGAATAATAAATATTTGCTCAAATGAAATTAATTTTCTTTGGTTTCTAACTAATGACTACTAAATATGTGAAAACTGGAACAACATAAAACCTCAGCAGAATATGGGTTAATGTATTCCTTCGCCGCCTTTCCAGCAGAGCTTTATGAGGCAAAATGTTTTCCTAACACACATTTTTAAAATTGAAAACGAGTTGGTAATTATAACAATGATTCAGATTCGAGTTGAAATATCTTCCATTTTTTTTATCCATTTGTCTTTCCATCCACCCATCCTTTCAACACATACACACACATGCATTACACACACACGCACACACACACACAAAATAAAAATAAACAAAACCACACAAACTCTCGCCTGCAAAAAAGAGCAACACATACATGCATATTCCTGTTACTGTCTGTATGGTGTGTTCATATCCAATTTTGCATCGCAGATATTGAACACACAGCCATTGTGTGACCAAAACACCTTTTCCTCAATTCACTGTTTCGACCAAAAGTGCTATTAACATGTAGATATGCCACTTGGCGTTTTTAAGATATAATCTGGAACAGTACTAAGTTTATTAAAGAATAAAGCAATGCAACAGGTTGTCTTTTCTAAATGGGAAAAGTTATAATAAATTTGAATGGCAGTATATTTATAATTATAGATATTGTGTTTGATTTGCCAAGATTAATAACGGTCATGAAATGAGGTAATGAGAGACATGATGGGAACAGTTATACCAGTCCTGCACCAAATCGAATAACAGAGAATCAGGTAGTTCGGACACCTCACCTGGAGAACCAGAGGAAGGCCTAGACGACGCTGGAAGCCACTGTGTGGCAGATACCCATCAGAAACCATAGGATATGTTTCTCCTCCAGGTCACTCGCCTTGCCGACGACAAACTGTATCTCCACGTGACACCCACCGGTGTGGGTACAAACAGGACATGATGATGAAGGACGAAGAAGAACGGTCATGGTAAAAGATTGCGCTTTCCCTCAGGGGGATATCTATAAAACTACCCGGCCAAGGAGGATATAACATTCTATGTATATATTATGTACTGTATAATCCCTCTCCTTTCCCATCTGAGAGGACAACATATATATCGTTACTACCATAACGGACAATTTGAAAAGGGGGGTAGGAAGACGAGGGAGGGGACAATACGGCCGAGAGGTTATAGGTTTCAGGCAGAAAACAAAACAAAAAACAAAACTCACATCGTGGGTTCGAATTTTACCGAGGGATGAGAAAGATTAGAAGAATCTGTCTGCAATATTTTTTTGTCACTGAATCGAGTGTTCCCCGGCTTCTTGAATAAGGCAAAAGATACTTCGGAGGTCCCGTGTGGACATCACATACGTTAGCCATGGTAGTTAAAATCGGTTGAGGCGTAGGCGTAGCTGTACGGGCAAAATTTCCAAATTCCTACCCCACACAGCATTGCTTTTTTTTTTTTTTTTGCACCAAAACTGGCATGCACTTAAAAGGCCGAGATAATCCTACTACTCTGGTAGAATTGAAAGGGGGGCGGGGCGGGCTACACGTAATCTCTGTCGTATATCTATATATAAATGTGTAGGACAGTAAGGTGTTTTGTTATGTACAGCAAGCAATAGCCCGACAACACGGAAATTAGATCCCACCATTATTAGGCAGTCAATACTTGGTGTGTTACGTAACTTAATTGTCCTTTCGACACGTATACTTTAGTTGCCATAGCGACCGCCACTCTCAGATAAATAGAGCACAGAATCCTTATTGTTATTTTATAAGCTCTAGAGGAACGCCTTTTCCATGTTCCCCATACATGATGGGAAACGATTTGATTCCTGGAGAGCTGTTCAAATATATGAAGCGTTTCCAAGTCGAAGAGGCTTTTTTTTCATTTTTTTTTTCTTGTTTCATCGCAAATATAAATATACATGCAATGGGCGCTATCAAGAAAGAGCATCGTCCATTAAGCTAAAAACAAACAAACGAAATGAAAAAAAAAAAAAAAAACAGGAGGAATTCACTCACATTACAGATGGACCTCATAAAGCGTCATTCACGAATGCAAAAAAGATGCGTATAAATAATATATAACCAGTCTTTTTAAAGAATTAAATACTAAAAGGCGCGGGAAAAAAGATTTTGTCTTGGGGAATTTGACGGAATTAGATTTTGGCTTAGAACTTGGACAAGTTAAGAAAATAGTAACAACCCAGTGAAGAGTGAATTCTGTTGGATTTGAAGATGCGGTGGTGCCGATCCTCTCTGCCTAAGTACCCTCTACTGTATACAAACTAACTAGCTTGATGACTTTGGATGCATATTTCCATAATTTTGCAAATAAGGCGATGAGATAACCTTGTCCTCTAACCGTTATAATTCTTCAGTGTGTAACTTTTCTCAAACACTCACTGATTTAATCTTTTAGCAAAATTATAACATTTATGAAGGCCATTTCTGTTGCGACTAAAAAAGACTTTACAGGTTGACCAGTATATGTGTTCGAATTATTGAACCTCCGTCATACGAATTATTCAGTTATCTCAGTTTTTTGTTGTATGTTAAAAATGCTCCCATTTGGACAGTTGTTTAAGACGAAGCTGCGAACGACTCGTCGGAGACAAACAACAGCTATATAGGAGACTATGACAGAGAAAGTCGTCCTTTGTTCGTTGTTTCACACCATCATCTACACGTTAAAGAGATTATTTGATATAAGATAAAAAATAAAATGAATTAAAAAAAACTCTTTTGAGGAGATGTTAATTGAAAGAGTGTTGGATGTGTTGAAAATGTATGTAAACGACGGACAAAGAACCACGACCCTCAGTCACACACAATCAGAAAGAACGAGTCCACGGTGATTTACCAGCTTTTTTACGGCTTGTGTAAAAAACACGTTTTTCCATGACTTTTCACGTTGTTACATCAATTCTCTTAGAGGAATCATCTTGTTCCTCCTGTAACACTCCTGTAACAATGTTTGTATATCAATCTTGTCTTACAAATCTTTCAGTAACTTGACATGAATTAACATGCAGTGACTTGACATGAATTAACATGCTCGCTCTTCAAATTCATCACAAACTTAATGGGTGACGATTTCTGAGCGTTAAAGCCGTCTGAGTCAATGGGACATCCACCTCCTGAAGAGATGTGTAGTGATCATGAACCGCGTCATGTCTCGCGCGGTTCAACTTAACGGAAAGCCCATCCACCTGAGGTTGAATGTGATTTTTTTTCTTTTCCAAATAATTGACAAAAGAAGTCCATCTGCCCGAGGAGTTCATCGCAGGTAATCCACTCGTTTTTAAGCACTGGTCGCCACTTTGCCTTCCCGCGTTTCTTATGTTTATGAAAGTTTTTTCAATGTGCATACTGAAATTTCTCACAATGACTCTTTCCACTTTCATGTGTTTTTTTTTCTTTTAATGCCATCACATTTCTTTCCTGCTATATAGCTAGCACTCACTGTCTCAGGTCTTGGAATTAAATATGCCATTAACAAAACCTACTGGTTTTGGTGTCCCGAAAGAATAAGTAGGAAAACAAAAATATAGTTCAAAACTGATGTAGACAAAAACAGCCTTTCCCGATCCGCTGTTTCTGGAAAATCAAGACTTAGTTTTGCGATCTCTCCTTTACATTTAATATAAATGATCTTAATGTAAAAAGTTATATATGAATAGGCGGGGAAATTACAGAGCAAGTTAACACCATGACTCCTCAAACATGCTGGTGAATAAGTCTTGTCCAAAATGGGACATGCATATTGAAAAAGCCACCCTGTAGGTAAAGTTTGCAGCCCAAATTTTAGCTACATTTTAAAATTGAATGAAACCACCGCTCATTAAAATATTATACACTGCCGCAGTATTGGCTAAAGTGGCATGAAGCCATCTTTTATTTAGGAAAAAAAACACCTGCTTCTCTGCCATTGTTTTACCATGGAAGTCGGGAATGTTTTAACAAAGAAAATTCAGAGAACCATTGCTATGCTGACGTAATTTGTAAAAGGTACATTTTTTAATCCTAGAAGTGAGAGAGAAAATATGTTCAAATAATGGGTAATGAAGTCTGAGAAACGTTTTGTAGTTATCGTGTATGTCATGAATTTAAATTGCACTCTGGTCTCTAAAAACAATATATAAAAAAAGCATACGTTTTGTCACACTTGCCTGAACTGACATTAAGAATATCTTTGACGCAGCGAGGTTTAATGGTCAAAAACAATGAGAATTTGGTTCTCTAAAACTATGGAACGAATGACGCAGTTGAGAAAAGCAAGTGCCATTCTGTTCACAAACGTTAACTGCTGTTGAATAACACAGTTATGTTCGAACATCACAGAAATATAATTGGAATTTGAAGTAGTTCAGCTTAGGTAATGCAGTACCGATCTGATATTCCATGTCATCGACAGCCATATTAAATGTCAGCGTTACTCATAGCAGAACTGTTATATATATATTACCGAAGAATCGTTACACAACGCTAGAAGTCTTAATCAGTGAAGTAACTAGTAGCTTACAAAGTACGTAACTAGACTTTTTCCCTGGTAGCCAACTAGTTCTCTGTGTCTTAAATGCAGTGTCCTTAGCAATACGACACAAACAATCGTAACACACTGTACATATATGATTTCAAAAGGGTATTTAAGAGAGGGAAAGTCAGAATATATAAGGCAAATGAAAGGGGGGGGGGGGGTAACAAAGTCAGAATTTGCTCCTTAAAATATCTGGTACATTTTTTTTCATTTGAAATGTGTAGAACACGGATGTAACTGAAGTCTATAACTATATAAATCTGCAACAAAACCCACAACAGGCTTATTATATAGACTCGAAAACTGCTGAAGGTATCCATATACAATTTGGCACACATTTTTGCATATCTGTGTTTCTATGTACAAATCCGAAAAAAAACTTGATCCGAATTGTACGTTCGATTGTATGATGCGTTCAAAACACGTTTTCTTTGAGTAACATTCAGTTTAATCAACCAAAATATCACAACATCAAGGTGCCCACGCTTTGCCATCACTAAGTCGCAGGGCTATAATTATTTTTAAAAATCTCCTACGGAGACCGTGGGTTCTCTGCTAGTATACAAAAAACTCTAATTTTTAGTTATTATGTTTGTGTGTTTTTTCTTTACTTTCATATTGTTGTGTGTTCGATCTTTGACTTCGAGGATATGTATCCTCTCTTTACGTGGTGGTATAGTGTAAACACAGCCTTCAAAGACCACCGACCTCTCCTGTTCAACTAAAAAGAATGCACAGAAGCTCAAATTTCATCCCATTCAGTCAATGCAAATGACATCTTTTGCTCCGGAACATATGTTCAGTTTTTG
This sequence comes from Peronia peronii, assembly GCA_039654565.1. Taxonomy (NCBI): domain Eukaryota; kingdom Metazoa; phylum Mollusca; class Gastropoda; order Systellommatophora; family Onchidiidae; genus Peronia; species Peronia peronii. The sequence goes on along the minus strand of JBCEWB010000015.1, from coordinate 2,013,620 downwards.
TTCTGGACTTTCCTAGAGTATGTCCCGTATATAACCAAAACTAAGACTACTATCAAAAAAACAAGGTGGAGAAGTAGTTTTATGAGGTGTCAGACTGAAAGTCAGCATTTTACTTTAGCAGCAAAGAAATCATTGTAAAACAGCAAAGCCAAACAACAAACAATTTTAATCAATAATTAACATGGAAAAACAATACAGCAATAGCAATTTTATTGTAGTGAGCAATTGTTTACTCAGCTAAAAACTGAAAAAAAATAATTATTTCACAATTGCCACTAATCAAAAACTGCGTGAGCATATTGTTAAATACATGTATCATACAGATATTATGTCTCGCAGCCAGTCACAATAATCAGTCGTAAGTCGCTGGATTTGAAGAGAGCTGGGAGGGGGGGGGGGGGGGGGGTTAAATGTAACGAAGCTGATCTCATATCGATATTATTTCTAAATACGTGTATTGTAGAAATCGATATGACAGTCGTCTCTAAGTAAAGAGAGTATTGACTTTTATACTCAGATTATAAGTATTATATCACATCGAGAGATTATCACGTGATTATAAAAGATTTATATGCATTTTTAGAGATTTGTTTCCTGATTTCAGCTGATGCTATGAAGTTTCAAACCCTCTGTCTCATCAATTTACAATATCTTTGGCTAGTCAAGCTAGCTCAATTTTTTTTTCACCACATAAAAAGTCTAGGAATTAAGGTTTTTATGGGAAATCGACAAACTTTGCCTGGCTGCGAGAGATATAAATAAAGAGCATTTATATCGCGCGTACAAGTAGGCTCTAAATATTTTGCAGTCTATTCTTTTTACTTCGACAGACGTTCTCAGACTCCTGGAAAGCAAGCATACAAGGCGGCTCCTTTGTTTGCCCGAAAATATACTGGCTCCGTCCAACTGCAGCCGAATGAAGGATGAAAAAAGTGATTCATAGTGCGCCCGTCAAATTGTCGCCATCATATGAGCAAGCAGCAATGCATCTGGGCCTTTCCAATAACATCTCTGTTGCTGTACTCATCAGCTAATGCAGGTCGAGAGATTCCACTGCTTCCTCCTTTGATGATTAAAGCAAAGCCATTGTTTGAAATAATAATAGTGCAGAACGAACTTTGCCAATGTTGACAGTTCGAAATAAAAAACGCACAACCAACCTTGACACAAATGACCTACATGAGGGACCCTAACTTAAACAAATTCAAATTTGGCATCAAAAACACAATTTAGATTTTGTGATTTCGTGTCCCGCCGGAAAGGTTTGCCCGGCTCGCAGAGACAACCACCGCGCTGGAGAACAATCACCGTAATCGCCATATCCGGTTGCCGGCCATCCGTCTTGATGGATAGAATGCAGCAGGTTACATTAAAATCCGGCTGTCTCCGAACATCTTTCTATTTTACTTGTAATTGAGGTATGCCCAATCTTCATCCTCCGTCTGCTGCCTTCAAGCCCGTCTTAGTATATATATATATAACTTCGGCTTAGGCTCCCAAATCCTTTATCAATCTAACGGTAACATTCTCTGGGGGTATCCATTTCAACTTGGGGTCGAGTAAGGAAGTGTGTGGAGACTGTCTTTCCCTGGGGGATATATATATATATATATATCAGAACCCCCATTAAATTCGAACCTGGAATTTTTTTCCCGATTCCGACTATGCCAACCCAGGACCCCATAGGCCATGGACACTACATCAAAAAAAAGAAAATCTTCTTACATTACTATTTCTTCTTAACATCATCAGAACTGATGGCCTTTTTTTCTGTGATTGGCTGTAATTTCTGCCTTATTTCGCTACTGTCATTTATGGTGAGCAAAAGGTAAAATAGTGAAAAAAAAAAAAAAAAACCAAAAGGAGAATCGTGTCTTTCCATTCACACCATTGGATACTCGGTTACGAGTTTATATTTAATGTATCAGCACGACTATTGCTATCTCTGCAATAAGTACAGTATTAATGACATTCAGATATTTAATGTGAAACCAGATTTTTTAACTTTACTTTTTTAACACTGATCCTGGCTTTTTATCTGGATGAACTTTTTGTAATAATAATAAGAACAAAAACATATTAGTAATTGATATAATAATATATTGTTAACATCAAGGACAAGTCTTGCAAGTCGTTCACCTGCTATATACCTGGGATTTCAGATTAAAACCTGATGCACACATACAATCACCAATTGGACATTCAACGGCATCTCTTCAGACCTGTGTATCTTTGCATGCTTTTTCCATTTGACTTTTCTGCAGTTTATTTTCTCATAAGGTTTCGTTTCCCTGCCAAACGCTTGATTCCATTAATAAACACTGAATCAATGTTAGCAGCAGCAGATATAATAAATCCAGTGTAATAACAGCAACGGCGGATAGTTACCACCAATTAAAAAAAGAAGCAAATGAAAAATTTAACAGTCCTGGATTCAGATCGACATTACAATTACGTCAGTAAGATCAACAATAATTTAACATCGCAATGAAGCAGCTAAAATAAACAAACAAAGAACACTGCACAACACAAAAGCTACAACAACACCAACAATAACAACAACAAAAACGCCTTAATTAAATTTTGGCAAAAATTTTGCCACAACAGCGATAACAACAGAATAATTAATCAACATAAAAAAAACAGCAACTGAAACAAGAAAAAAAAAAGTTACAGCATTTGAAACATTTCTTACTCTGACTTAGTCTAAAAAGCTATTTGCGTTATTGACTTGAAACATTCGTGGCAAAGATGTGATCGAGAGATAGTTCAGTTATGAACGACAAGAGAGCTATTCAGCTCTTTTTCTCTCCCTCTCCCTCAACTCCCTCCCCACCTTAGTGTGAAAATTTCATCTTCATAAAAACATTGTGCTCGTTTAGGTATATAAAATACAGTGAAGCAATAATTGCAGATCTATTCGTTATAAAGTTTATTCGTTCAAATCTTGCTCTGAGGAGTAGAAGGCTGAGTACGTCGACAGGTAGGCAGACAATGATGCCGGGTGGGGTGGTTAAGTCGGTGGTAGGTAGGTAGGTACACAGACAGTAGGTAAGATGATTGGATGGATTATTGATAGATGGATGGGAGGAGTAATAGAGTAGGAGGGTCGGTCGATCGGTCGGCCTATAGATACGTAAATAGATAGGTTGAGGTAGTAGGGTAGATAGACAGGGGGACTGACAGAGAGAGATATCTATATATGATGAAGGTGAACCAACAAAGAAGCTTGTATGCGAGTAAAATTTCGTTAAATGTATATATATATAAATAAGGAGAGATGGAGGTACGAGGGTGTTTTAGAAGCAGACTATACGAATGACGTTATTCTGAGTGGGGGCAGCAGGAAGGGGCTTCTAAACAAATGAGATCGACACAATGAAATCAGGCTCTCGTTAAAGTTTGAGTTTGAGCATATGGAGTTATTGGTATGTCAAGGTTATTCATTTCCCTTTCTGTGTGTGGAAAAAAGTTTTGTTCTATCTTAAAGTGGAAGTAGAAGTCAAAATATTACAAGTAAAGACGATGGAGGGTGAACCTGTTGCTGCAGTTGAAGTTAGTGAGAAAATGGCCGATGAGTTTTGTTAATCCATTAATGCCACTAGATTACAATTTTTGGACTCTTTTTCAGCAAATTTAACTTTGAAATGCATTTTTAGATTGATACAGACGGGTTCATTGAAAAAAAAATTGTGTTAAAAATTCATTCACTTTTGAAAAACACATGATTTCTCCGGTCGCCGCAGTTTGACGAGCGTTTGATTTCATCGTACAACGTCTCAAATACCCTCCATTCTTGTCTGTTCTGTGATGCTGGTCTATGCTTCTGCGACGAATGGCATCACCTACTTCATTTTATTAAACATTCCTGCCTCTAATAGTACACAACGCAATCGAACTCTTCCCATGGCTTTGACTCCGAGAGTGAAACATCACAGCGTTTGAATCAAACGAGGCAGAAAAAAAAAACTGGATTGAAAGGAACACTGTGAAATATGAATCAAAATGCCATTGCGATCGATAAATGCACACCGTATAATACTAGCAATTACTGCTGCAAGCCAGGGCGTCAGAAGTCTGCAGTATTCAGTCGAGCGTTAGATTTCACAGGAGGAGCCAGATTAAAAACCTACTAGAAAAATAATGCTCAAGGCTGCTTAGGTTTCCTGTGGGCTCTTTACACAACGCTGATCAAACGAGGAATGAAATTCACACGGTGCCAGACGTTTTTATTCTAATTCTGAGGAAACAGAAAAAATAAACGCTTTTTTCATTGTTTGTCGAAGTATATCAATGAAACCTAGACCTTACAAACATTTTTATTTTTCATCTTATTTCCATCATACATAGGGCAGGGATGCATGACATTTTTTTTTTTTCAAATCGAATCAACTTAGTTATGCACATTTCCACTTCTCATATACAGGGAATACGACATAATTTAACAAATATCAGTTTAAAAATACACAATTAAGGGGGGCGAGGGTCCTGAAGGTGATTTTTTTATTATTAAAGATAGGCTATTTTAACCTTGTCCATCGCATTCAGCATGTTTAAATTAGAGGAAAACAGTGAAAAAAAATCGACTTTTTCAAATAGTTGCCATGGCAACGCCGCCATCTTGGATTTTGG
>JBCEWB010000015.1:1992244-2006912 GCA_039654565.1 Peronia peronii | reverse complement strand
CCGCAGTGCTGTCAGATTTGCTGAGAAAAGGAGATTCCTTGCATATTGCGGCAGGTTCCCGCTGATGATGTGGTTGCCGAGGCGGGTCACGGAGGTGCGAAGGCAGGTAGTTAACATTTTATGACAGAAACATATCAATTCTTTCTCGTCCCAAGGCTTGTATGGGGATTGTTTTTGACCAGCCCTATTATTTCCCTTTAAAGTGCTGAACAAGCAGTGTAGAACAACAACAACAACAACAACAACAACAACAACAAGAGCAACAACAACACAGCAGCAGCAGCAGCAGCAGCAGCAACAACAACAACAACAACAACAAAATTTAATTCTTTTCATTTGAAAGATTGGTCGTTAAAAAGTGAGAGAGAGAGAGAGAGAAACCATGCCCCTAACATGATCGATTTTTCGCACTTATTTTTTTAGGAACGTTTCAAGATCGCAAAAGTTACCCCTTCCCCCACTCCCCCCCCCCTCCCCCCTCCAGTTAATAAAATATGTGCGTGTTCGTGTGTCTGGTAAAGGGAAGTGGGGTCGCAATCTCGAATCTGACGTCGGGGACGGGAAGATTCGAGGATTAAACCTGCATTTTTTCAGTGACTCAATGGTTCCCTGGTTTCCCCTGGGTAGGGAATAGGGAAGCTCGACGTTTGGCCTTCACGGATATGGGCGGATGCGGGTGAATGTATTTCGGCGGTCCCGTGTGTATATTATGCCTTGGCAGTTAAAAATCGATGACGAGTAGGCGGAGTGCCGTTGTCGGGGGAAAATTTCTAAATTCCAGAGTTCTGCCCAGAACAAAAAAACAGCCAGCCATTTAAAGCTGAGATAATCCTACGTTCTTAGGACTGAAAGGCCTAAAAAAGAAAAAGGCTGGTCAAAAACAATTCTCATTAAATTGTTCATCGAGATTGGTCTGAATGCCCGTTTGGCCACTATTTGCAAGCGTGGCCAACCGGATGTCTAAAAGTATTTGAGTTAACAACTATTTTTTTTTTGTCTTCTTTCCCATTAAATTGTGGAACTGTAGATTTTTGATACCACAAGAATGAACTCCACTAGATCTATGTTCAGATATCGTAATGTGATCTCCTGGTACGTGCAAGTAATGCTACGCCAGAATCGCGATCAATAACAAAGTGAATCTCTTGAAAATATAGGGACAGTATACCTGGCAAAGCCATGCAAAGGGAAACCCGGACTGGGTTTTTCCGGAAACACAATTTATTTCGTCTAGTCAACCGCTCCAGGTTAGTGAAAATTTACGTAGAGTCTAGATCGAGATAACCTCCACCAGGAGGTTGAAAGACGTTTTATAGAACGTAAAGTGAATCTGACGATTTTCGCAGCAGTACAACTAAAGACGTGCACACAGCATGCCTGTATGTAATGGTTATGACATAGTTGTTTCCCCGATTTATTATTGGGGTACAGAAGCATAAGCAAATCTAAGTCTAGATCTATATAAATAGATCTAGATATCTAGATATGAACTTGATTCGTCTCAGAAAACTCGAGTTAAGAGGTTAACATTGTTGACAACTAGCCTAGGCGCCAGATTCTACAGTGTTACTGTCATTATCATTGTTATCTTAACTCGACTTCGTTGATCTAGTTCATTTTACAGTAATCGATATGTGCCAGATCGCCGGAGGGACCGCTCTCAGACGTAGTGCCTCGACTTGGTTCTCCTTCTTCCTTCAACGACGGCACAGCTCATTTCTATCCTGCTTCCCGTCATATCAAGGGCTGGCGAGGCAATTCATGGACAGTGTAATCTATCCATAACTTTCCTCTCTTCCAGTTTTCCAGATGGAATCAGAAGTCACCTTTTGCAACCTGGAAGAGATTTTCCTGACCAGATGGGCTAAAGAGTTTCTGAAGACAGTTTTGTATTAATCTGGTGCAAAATGAATGTAAGTTATTACTTATTTCAAAAACAAACTTTTTCAAACAGATGACATCTGGCCTCCTGGGTTCTTTAAATTGTTCAAAACTGAAACAGAAAATTATAGATCTACCATTTCATTGTTGCCACATTACAAATTTTGATGAGACATTCTCATAATCTCATGTCAGAGTCAGATGTAGATCTAGTTAGAGACAATGAATGTGCGCAGAACCTGTTAATATTATAACTACAGTTAAATCATTTCCAACATGAAACATGTAGGCCTTTTAAAAAAAGTGCCCATTTTCATTTCAGTTTGGAAATAAAACGTAATACTAATTACTATCTGTATTTCTTGACATTAATTTTTAACAGGAAAGAGTGTTTGCTCATCAGTCATTTGTGTGGCTCATTGTTTGAGGAAATTTATAACACACTCACATGCCACTACATACATGTATATGTATATTTACACACTAATTACAAAAGTAGAAAATCAAAATCAATATTTGAATGAAGAGTTAGTGTAATGTAAATAGTATGGTTGGCTTTATATATTTCATAATGTTGCAAAACATCAGAAAAATTTTTTAATCTTTATATGTCTTGGAGGAAAAAAACCGACATGTAACAATAGCACAAAATCTATGCAGCTTTAGTCACATTGCAATGTTATTAATACAAACAAGACCTGTTCCCTATCCAGTTATTCCAGATCAGAACTTTGAAATAAAATTAACACCAGATCAAATGAAGAGAAAAATTGACGGCATACATCAACTTACAACATTCAAAGTGTTAGATTAAATCTATACAAGAAATTCTTGAGGATGATAAATTCAGCCAAAATGCTGTGGGATTTTTGAAATTTTAAGTCATTGTTTGTTTGTCATTTTGGTAAAGAGAACGTGTATATTTTCAATACTCTGTTTATTTCATGTATTCCTAAAACTAATGCTGTTTCTGTTCCATGTCCTTATATAAATCATATAGATGTCACAACCAGGAGGAAATATGGTCAGTGGGCCAATCATACTTGTGCCGGCAGATGTTATATTTCAACATGGCAAGCATGGAACATTATCCATCTTCAAAGCAGAATTTCCAGCAAAATCAACAATTTTAGATCTAAAACATGACATGGCACCACGGGTAGGTATGACAATTTAAGCAAATTCTCATAGCCCAGCTGTAATGGCTAACATAGGTGATTCGTATCATTTAGTTTGTTGTACATCGATGTCGCTTGAATTTGAATGGATTCTTCATTAATGGAAAGTTTTCATACCAGTGTGCAAAATGGTGAAGTGAAAGAGGCAGTGCATGAACTAGACCTTTTGTATTGCTATTCATATGATAAAAGAAGACAACTGGAAGACATTTTACAAAAATACATGGAGCTATCTTTCATATTTTAAGGTAAATTTGTTCCCTTGTGCCCTTAGGTTTTTATAATGAGATACATATACAGTATGTTAAGGTCTGTTACATTCATGACTGTAAGAGGCAGAAGTGATACAAGCTGAGAGCATTGCACTTTCTAAATGATTAAATCCTCAGAGAGAGCTGTCTGAGCTCTGCCAGTCACCCAGTAAATCTATAGCATTATTCTGGTTGTTTAAGATTGAGACTATTAAAGGGGTAGCGGGTCCTGAAATTGGGTTTTTGTTGCTAAAAAAAAATCAGTTTTTGGGCTTTTGTTTGCTCTTGAAAGTTATGCTTTTTGCAAATATAAAAATGGTATAAACAAGTTGATATGGCCATTCTAAGGCTTTGAAAGTGTGGTCGTTCAATAGTTGACCAATACCTCTGACATGCAGCTCCTGGCTCAGTTGGGGCTCGATATTCAGTGATAGATCAACATTTTGCTTTGTGAAGGGCAGATAGTGCAGAAAAGACTTAATTATGATCTCCGCCACCAATATCAGAAGTTCTAGTGCCTGAATGGATACTGACTGACCACTGGAGACATTGACCACACTGAAAATCAGCGAAAATTTTCAACAGAACCTCTGAAATGAAGTTCCCGCAACCTAATGAGAGCATAATTTGGCCCATTTCTGCTGTTTCAGAGCACAGTAGTGCACCATCTATCACATCAAGGGACAAGGCACTTTTATTTTTGACCAGAGAAGACGTGGCGGCCATATATATATATTAGTGATAGGGGTAAGGGAGCAAAAGAGGATGAAAAAATGAACGCAGATGCCTGATAAAAGACAAAATAAGCCATAGAAATCACTGAGAGAACTTGAGAACTTTGAGAACATGAAACAATTTTGTTTTTAGTTTGAAATCCTGATATAAAAGCTACTTTTGAAAATACTTTAATTGCATTTTTCTCAAAATGACCTTTTTCAGCACAAAATATGTGCTGCCTTCTTTCTTACTTCTGGACCGATATCATGAAGTTTGGCATGAATGCAGAACAAAACAATAAGTAAATTTTGTCAGGAGGGATTTTTTATATCATTTTAAGTTTTTGAGAAATTTGAGATTTTGGGGTTACATTTTTTAAAAATCTATGACCTTTTTACATACCAATTTTAAAAAATTGTAGAAAAAAATTAAGCACTTTCTAAAAAATCTGGTCTGGCAAAGTTTAGACATTGAATGGGAAAATGTGCACGCCAAATTATAAGCAAATTGGTTAAAAATTAGGGAACTTATTGAAGGTAAAATTACGCATTATCGGGTTGCAAAATCCAAGATGGCGGCTGTTGCCACAGCAACCATGAGTGATTTCAAATTTTTGTTATTGTTTCCTTCTAATTTGAGCATGCCAAAACTGATGGTATTCATTAAAATCATCTCCCTCCAGCAGTTTCTAAAATGACTCCCAGGACTCCCCCCCTCTCCCCCCTTAAGAGCAACCAGTTTTAATACATGTCATGCAAAACAGTGAAAAGAGCATAGAAAAATATAAGGGCCATTAAGATATTTAGATATGAAGGCCTACAAAGACCTGCAAAGAAGCCAGTGGAATACAGTATATTTTGCATTTCATTTTATTTGATATATCTGGATATTGTTTTTGACACTGGTTGTTTTCTTTCTCTGCTTCAAAGTTCTTTGTTGGTAGCTGTTATTTATCTGAAAACAGTATGCATCTGTGATAATGTTTATTTTTCTTGCGCTCTGTTTCAGCTGAAAACTCCAGCAAAATGTCAGGTATGGTACTACAAAAATAAAATGCTCTCTGACAGAATCACGATGGGAGAACTGTATTTACAAAAGAATGATAAAATTGTGATCAGAGAAATTAATCCCTCAAATAATATGAGGCAAGGGAATGGGTCCGATAGATTTAGTAATTCACACAATTATTATGTTAACAGAGAGGATACTGACTCACTCTCCAGCGGTGCAATGGCACCTAATGAAACTCAACAAGTTGGAGGAGCATACAAGTATTAATTTCTAAAATTTAACTTTTTCATTCACTTGTTCTCATTTTGGCCCACTTGTTTATTTTTGTTTTTAAGTTCAAATCTGTGGTTAGGTTCTTACTTGCTGATGCCTAATGGTCTTTTCAGTCAAGTTCTTGGAGCAGTTCTCTTCTATCAAACTTCCCTATGTCATAAGTAGGACCTATGTTATTTCATAAGATATTTTTACCGAAATACATCTATCTCTAGTGTGAAAATGTTTTTTTTGTCATTCTTAGTTTTGTCCATCATTTGGAATTAGGCATACAAGTGCTTGAAAAGTGGCCACTTTTTCTTTTTCAAGGATATATGGTTTGTTTGACATAAAAGGGTATTCATGATAGCGTTCAGAAATAAGGAATGTCAAGTCAGATTGCACTGTGTTTAGTGATACAGAATTGTAGATGGACCATGCCAGATAGCAATAAGTACTTATAATAAACTGATAAGTCTTACATGATAACTGTTCTGTACTGCTTCCTAGTAACACATGGTAATCTGATTTACTTTGTCCAGTGATCAGTGATTTTCGAAAATCATAAAGAACAAGAAAGGGAGCAGACGCAATTACTAAATCTAAATGTCGACACATATTCCAGTTTAGTCTGTGAATTTAATGTATTAATAGGTACAGTAATCTCTCGTTTATCCGGCGCATAGCAGCCAAGACCTTGACGGATAACGTTGAAAGATGGATAATGCAACACTACCCCCCAAATGTACATTGATAACCCTAATACAATAATAATAATATTTAATACTGTAGAAGTAGTAGTAATAATAATAATAATAATGCAGTAATTGAAAATAGTAAAATTAACAATATTACAGTTCTACAGTATTGTACATGGTACTGTACATTAGTGTATGTGGGAGGAGCAGTTCCTGGAACTTCGTCCAGCTGCGCCAATAGCCACCGCGCCGAATACAAACAGACTTATCTGGTGGAAAGGCAAATAATGCATCACGCGCTGAAAGGATTGGTGACGCCGAATAACATTGCATGACGAATAACTCGACGACGGATAAATGAGAGATTACTGTACATGGAATATCAAATTGTTTTCTTAAATAAGTAGATAAGAGGTCTTATATTCCATGTTGTGTCAAAATGTGTTTGCATTGGTATATAAAATGCAACTCTTATGCAGAAAATAAAAAGAAATTACAAAGAAAGGGACCTGCAACTTCAGGCTAAAATTATTTTTTTGCTGAGGTAGAAAATTTGAGATCCTGAAGTATATGTCCAAAGGTGTTTATTTAGAGATAGCTGCAGTTCTAAGCTATGTTCACTCAGAATTTCTTTCTTTGAAATTTATTATCTGAAGATTTAGGGAAAATCATATCCTGAAGCATGAATAGTTTTTATTTTACATACTCTTGGTTGTTACAAATTTAACCATTCACTTTACATCTGTTGTGTTTCTGTATCCTGATTCAGGATGAAGAGTTGCAGTATACACATACTGACGTAGTGCCCATGTCATTAAGAAGTTTGTTGTGTCTACAATCAGTCCCTTTGATTTGGAGAATGTCATGACAAATAAGAATACAATATTTATGTGATATCAGCACTGTCAGTCTTATCTACATTACCGGTACAGGTATCTTGTTCCTTGTGAAAAAAAAAAAAAAAAGGAAATTCTATTTGAATTTTAAAGCCAAAGAAAACAGTAAACATTGTGTGGAGAGTGAGTGATAAGATGATACTGCTTAAACCAAGTACATGTATTTTACTGGTCAAGATGTGGATATACTTCAATTATTGAGGTTGATAGTGAGTGTATTGCATTTGTGTTTGTAGAATATGAAATAAAAGAATTGGCAAATGTCAAGTTTCAATTACCAGTATATGTACAAGCTAATGCTAGATTACAAGCAGGTACTCATTATATTTTGCTCTTCTTTAACAAGAATACTGTGGAATGAATGCATGTATTAAGAGAGTTTTTGCATCTTACTTTTGTCTTGTACGATGAAATGTATTATGTTTACGCTCATCCACTTGTTTATTTTTGCTGTTAATAATTGTTTATGTCTTGTTTGATGGGGCAAGTGCCGCAGAGCCCACACTGGATTTTGGAGCTTGATAAATTCAGTTATCATTATTGTTATATAAGAATGCACTCAGTAACTTATGTGGCCAAAGTCTGAATATTTTTGACTGGTTTTTCAACATGAACAAGAATTTTGCTTTTCACAAAAAAGTTAGTCACTAGGAATTTTTGGACATGATGATGTATTCATATTGATACTTCCTAGTTCTTGGATTGACCATTATTTATAATCAGAATTGGAAAGATAGGCTTTCATTGCTCGAGGGATAATTTTTTACATTATGAAGTTTATAAATGTTATAAGAGTAATTATTTTCTTTTATTACATCCAGCTGAAAACATATTTTATCTTTCTAGTTTTGTTCCGGTTTATTTCCTATTTGCATTACCACTCCCATGCTTTGTACTCATTGCCATAGTTATTAACTGGGAGCCATAAATGTAAGCAACAAATGCTTGTTTCATTTCGTATGTGTATGTGCAATTTGGATAATTGAAGTCATGAGGAAATACAGTTTCTTCCTGTAGAGTGTGCTCAAGATGTAAATAAAATGCATCATTTGCATAGTCAGTACCCCTGACCTTTTTTGGGGGGCTTATTATGAGCATGAAGAAAAATTTATTCTGTGATACAGGATCCCAGTACTGCATGGGCACACCTGAACTGTTTGCTTTTAAATAGTGCGACCGACAGTGACTGACATTACACATTAACAATACAGACAGTAGTTCACACTGAATAAAAGCAATTGGTAGTCGGTTGCAAAAACAAAGAGCCGTTCTATTTTTGTTCATTACCGTACTTAATTTATTTATAATGTATTTATTTATTATAGAACAATAGCAATACAAGCTATGGTGAAAATCTTGATGCATTTAATAATAATATGGTACATACACATGTACATAGTATAGGGGAAGGGGAAATGTTATTTTGCTTATTTAAAAACAAAGGACGAACAAAAATCAAATATAAGTATGAAATCATTATCATACACGTGTCTGAGATTGAAATCGAAACGCTCAGTTGCACAAGTTCGAAAATAATGAGCGAAGGTTTCAAAGACACTGACAATAACGATTCATAACTTAACTTGTGTTTTCGAAAGTTTTGATGATGTGACATGTTTTCAAGTCAAGGCCATGAAAAAATATTAATAACAAATAACACAAAGTTGACACACTTTTGAAATCTCTCCTGTTTGTGTGTGTAATGCAGTGAAAACAGCACATGAGAATTCATTCAGTTTAGCTTGTTAGCAGTCCAGAACACATTGTCTCATGTTGAAACAAACAAAAATTTAAAAAGAGGAGATTTCATAGACACATGAGATGGGGAAGGAAAAAACATTCGATTAAAAAAAAAAAATTAAAAATATGATACCTTATGAAATGTCCACAACTGATCAATGTCATATGAAAAGTAACTAACACACAATGCATCAATCCACAACAAAAACAACAAAGATTTTATAATGTTTTCATGTACTGATTTCAGTCCCAAGCCTTGAGATTATCTACAAGCTACAAACGCTGATATTGAACATTACCCAAATATTATCAGTTCCACAATTAATGTAGAACAACAGTGCGAGAAGAGACATGATTATGATGAATATGATTATGAATATGAAAGAACAGGACCACAACAAACAACAGCAGAGGAGCTATAAATACAAATAACACAGAACAACAATAAAAGGGAGGAAAACTAAAACAAATATTAAAAAAAAAAAAACACGGACCATAAAGGAATTCTAAGCTATCACTGCCATCTCAAGTGACCACAGTCTGTCCTTACAGCTTCCTGCGTAATATTGTACAAGACACAGGATTTTTCTACTATAGCCCATGGAAGTTACAAGCTATTGTCCTCTTTTCCAACCAATCGGACTACCTTCAGCAATGACTTCATGTACATGTATTATTACGGAGCCTAACAGCCATGAACGGATCTCTGAATTGATAAATTATACTCTTTGCTATCTTATTGATAGATGTAGATTTCATACATATAATAAAAGAAGCAAACTTACACACTGTAAAACCTAAAAGCACTGAATGACATTTTTATGTAAACCCATTGCAAACTATCTCCTCAACTGCGTGACAATGTTGTTTTTTCACTCACTACTAAATCACTTCATCGAGAGATCTAATTCTTTCAAATAATGTGTACATGTACTTACTTTGGCTGATGAAAAAATCTCCATTTCATCAAACAGGCACTAATTTCAACAAGGAAGAGAATGTAATAACTAACAGTTATAAGAGCACAGAGACTGCCTGATGCATGTTAAGTAATAAGAAACACATCCAGCGAGTAATATAGTAATATTGCAGGAGTTGGAATGAGATCTTTGTCTCATAATAGCACCAAGACTGCATGACAGTTAGAGAGTGAAGTAAAAATTCCATCCCTGTTTTCCCACATTAGTTCCTAACTTCATAATGCACCATGATCTCAAAGGATTATGTTGCCTGTTATTGTTATAATGCCCTTCCTACAAAAAAACACAGCTGTTTCAACATCAATGCCCCAACAACTTTACCTTCAACACACTTTAAAGTGCTGATCTTTGTGACACTTGTGCTAACTCCACCCTTTCACCAAAGTTGCAATTCAAATTGTTACATTTACTGTGAGCAGTGGAGTAAATGTAAAGTTGCAAACACTTGTGAAAGAGGCAATTCCTTCTTCCAGCTATAATAAGTAATTCCCTGATTCAATCTACTTCAGAGGTAGATCCATGGTATAAAAATATAGACTCTAACTAGTTCATCACTCTGCAATCCCCTTCCAAATGAAATGGCAGTTGAAATATTAATCTCATGGAAATCTCTATTTCTCTAACATGTAACAACTGATTGTTATCAAAACTATACGACCAAAATAAAACGTAATAATTATGAAGCTATCAACTTCCACAGATTATTAATAAAAAAAAACCCTAACCATCCAGACCCATACAAAAGGAGTTATGCAAAAGTGAACAAAAATATATATTCTGGGTGCTGCTATTTGTCTATCAATCTATTATATACATTGCATCTTCATATTCTGAGATATATCATTAGGGTTTAAATATGGAATATTGACGACGAACAATGTTAAGAAAATATTAAACCCTAATCTGTATGATATGTGAATGACCTGGGTGCTCAGCATGCCTGATCCAGATCTACTGACACAACCAAAGCTAGTTCAAGTTCATGGCTATCACACTTTGTCTTGCCTTGAAACTTCCATACCACCCACTCTGTGCCTATATAAAACCTTCAATCTCCCCTACCATCTTGCTCCAGTGGGGGAAAAAAAAAAATCAAGGAAATGTGTCTCAGGATGAAACAGTTCTAAGACCTAATAAATATAGCTCAATCCATAGACTTAGCCAGAGATCATAACTATTCATGTCCAGAACATGTAAGTAGCCAGTGATGGTGTGATTATTACCAAAAAATATTAAACATTTTCTAATGTGGACATCTACTTCTCCTACAGTGGGGAAAAAAAAGAAAAAAGAATATAAGCTTCTTTTCAATGGATGACATCAAATTTTCCATATGCATGGATATCATATCAGCCACTATAACATCTATCCAATACTGCATAGTAAGATAAAAAAAAACTTGTGAACAAATTTAAAGAAAAAGGATGGTGGTAGTACTAGATTATCAGCTGATGCAAGCAAGAACAGATGCTTTAATTTGTAACTCATGCTTATTTCTTGGGGGGAAAATCTTCAATCGATATGTTATTTCCTACAGGAAGCAAAAACAATTTCCAGATAACCAGCAATTCACATTTTCTAAATTTACATAGTAAAATGAACTGGTGGTCAATCAGAAGCTTAACTAGCAAGCAAGAACACTAAGCATGGTGAGTCAATAACAGATAGACCAAAAATTACACACAAGCGAACAATGAGACATCTAGCACTGATTCACCCCCTGCCCATCACCATCAGACATGGATGGAATCGTCATTAGATCCGGGTGGTTTGGCTACCTCAGCTGCTACAAACCAACAAAGATAACAAACCATCATAAATGCAACAGACATACAACTATAGACCAAAAAAATGAAACCCAAAAATAAAACACCAAATAAGTCATCCTCAATGACTTCTCAAGTCCTGCCGATGTAACTAAGAGCACTGCAAAGATGTGGGAATACACCGTACCTCAGAAAGTGCCCATAGTAGTTCACATAATTCTCTGAGGATTTCAACTCTGATGGCTGGGGTGCATAATTAATCATACACAGACTGAGGAAAAGCTTATTCCCGTATCCCGCCCCAGGTAAATTGGAAGAGGATTCATTGAGTGTTATGCCTAGAACATGTTACACATTTGCCCACTAAAGGGTTGACTGCTTGATGAACTGACTCGTTTATAATATAGTGCAACAACACTCACGATTATCATGCATCATCGTAATATTTTTAGCATGCACCATCAGTAACAGTTTTTGCATGCATCATCAGTAAGAGTTTTTGTGTTGGACCTTTTTTTTTTTCAGTCCTGCACATGACTGGTCTTTGAGAAACTAGAAAAAAAACCTGGTGCTCCAAGCACTGGGCTTGATCAGCAAACTGTGGATCCAACATGTCATCCACAGAGAGCATGGTGAGTGGGGTTGGGGTGGGGCAAGCTGGTGTTGCTGCACCAGACAGGGTGGGAAATCAGCTGAAATCACTGACAGCTCAGATGTGCCCTCAGCATCGTACCAGGTTGCCCACGGCAACCACCACTCACGGCTTCTAGTGCTGGTCAGCCACAGAGTTAGACAGCTGTAGAGATAAAGGACTTACTCAAATTTACCTTCTTGCTTTTTGTCATTGAAACTGATCATGAGAACGGCAGCAAAATGCACACATTGGTGTTCATTTCATGAATAAATCTGACTCCAGGATCTTCATCATTCTGTATTTCATATCACAATATCAAAATGACTGCTTCTGAATCAGAGACTACAACATACAGTTTTAAAATTACACGTATCACATTTAATTTACTTGATCTAATGTTGCTTTATCACTACTGCGACATTTATACTTTGTATGACAACAAAGCTGTGCATAAAAAAATGGAGGGTTGTAAAATGTGAAGTCCTCTCTCTTAGCTGAGCTGCTACAGGTTTCTAATCAATCGGGTTAGAATGATAAAACCGTGGAATAATGAGAGCATTCACTGTAGCGGCTACACCAAACAGCATGACCCAAAGTTGTGTCTCCAGGGCATGGGGGCAATCGGGTCCCAGCTAGCCAGTGATTGGCTGGCCCTGAGTCCAACATGTCACTCAGGGAAGCCACAGGGAAAAAACCTCTGCCACATGCCCTTGAATCAAGGTCACACTCACTGACTGAGGTCATGGCCTTGACCCTGGCTAGTTGCAGAGGGGGGCAACTGAAGCAAATCACCCTGAAAGCTGGGCCTGGCTTTGCCACATGTCCAGGGAACAACTGGTCCGATCAATGCAAAGTAAGACATTTCTGATGTTCAGTGACAGCAGAGCATAAATTCCATTTGTTCTTTCCCTCTATCATCATTCTGTTATCTTGAGATACAAATAGGGGAATATACCATCTACTGACCATCTGTGATAACCAACATCCAAAATATCAAGAGAACAAAAAAAATTGTTAATGATGCCTTTTACAAATGAAGGTTTTGCACTCTGTTTCCTATTTGCCCAGTCATGGCATTTCAAATTAAATTATCCTCCTCTCATCTGCCACGGATGGGATGAAACTGAAAGAAATCTATAAACAGTACAAAGTAAACAAAAGAGGAAAGAATGAATGACTAAAACTGATAGCAAATCAATAAATAATTAACAGATTTCAAGATATTTTCATTATGAATATGCATGGGCCAGAAAGTTCATCACTTTGTACCCACCAAGTTCTCCCAGATTTGTAGCAGATGGGAGAGATGGTGAATCAGAGCCCTGACTAGGCATCTTATAAGGTGATGAATTTCCCAACAATTAGTATCACATCAATTCATGGCAAGCTCAAGAAATTACAGAACTCAGTGGGACATATTGTCAATAGGAAGAATGCACACATACTATTTGCAAAGCTCTCTACTACATACACTGGCACTCAACCCAAGCCGCCACTGTTATTGCAAAGCCTCTATCAAGAGATCGCCAAGACAGCTTCACATGTCATGAAACAAGTTGGATACACCTCTTACAGATTCAATAAACACAGAACACGTCTCATAGTGCTTCAAGTGGATCATGATAGCAATCCACACTGACATCCAATTGGTGTAAATGTTGACAGACAGCATGATAAACCTGAAGGAAGTATCTGATATGTTTTACAAATAAATACACAAGCTTCTTAATCTCATCTCATGTGAAGCAACGGCTTGGCTGAAATGCTTCTAAGGAAACTCAAGCACTCATGTAGTGACAGAAATAATCTCAAAAGGTATTGACAGAAAATACTTGAAGGTGCAGACAAGACCAACCAGACCTCACTCTATGTACAACGTTAAATTATCCACGATCTGTCACTTCTTCACTGCAAAATGTTATACATAGCAGAAACAGTTCTGTACAGATTAGGTTTTGATTCGCACAACAATAAATAAGACAGAACAAAATCATCAGAAGATCAATATCTGTACTTGTTAGTACAGAAAGAAGGCAAAGAAATGCATATATTGCTACTGACTCATTAATTTGTTCTATACACTGGCTATTTACATTATCTTTCTGATGCCTATGTACACCATGGTTATATACAGTATTTATAATAAATATCAAAGTATAAGCATTGTGCAAACAACTTACTTCACTAAGTAACTAAGTCCACGTCATCACAACAAATATGAAATAAAAGACGCTGGTAGTTTCATTTCCCATTTTGACCAACTGCACATGAGGGAAACAATAAGAAGAGAAGCTTACTAACACTACTTTCTCAAAAACCATCTGTTTATTGCGCTCACTGGGACACATGGTCTGCATGACTGAAGTGAACACTTGGTTGTTGACAAGAGCATTCATTCTCTGGCCTGAATTAATCTATATTGCTATACAACAAACATAAGTCTCATATGTTATCCATATGCTGTCTTTGAAATAAATGTTACGCTTAGCCACTGTCATCTAAAGGAGTAAAATTTATTCTCACTAGACACTACAAGATGAAAATAGGTAAGATTTCATACTTTTTTTTTTTTTTCTAAAAAGGACTTACTGACTACAAACAATTGGTGAAGTTTCACATATTAATTACGAAATACACATACTATTCCCTCATAAGAAAACAGAA
>JBCEWB010000015.1:1967420-1992144 GCA_039654565.1 Peronia peronii | reverse complement strand
ACTGACTACAAACAATTGGTGAAGTTTCACATATTAATTACGAAATACACATACTATTCCCTCATAAGAAAACAGAATCCATAGACTTGTTTGTATCCATCTCCTTAATCCAACCCTACAGAGAGTAATATTGCACATTGTGTAGTCTCAGTAAGGGGGGATAATCTTGGCTGGAAGTTGCCCACTGGTCAGATAAATATCATGTTAATTTCGTATTCTTCCTGTCTCCCACACAATATATGTCACTTACCTACAAGCCATCAGCCGCCCGTTTGTCTTTGCCTTTACTCTTGTAAGGCTTTATAAATCACAGAACAAGATTTCCTGTCACACCCAAAACAAACATGGCGTTTTTCCTCAAACCCATAGATGTACAGGTGAATCAACAACTTGGCACAGGGGTAATAAAAATGCATGGAGAATGAGAGAAATTCTAAGTCTAAAACAACTATAAGAACATAGACCAAAGTACCCAAGCAAAATGTCCTAAGCGGCTAGGGTGTAGATCAACAAAGAGAATTCAGTAAGGACAAATTGGATCTGTTATCTAACTCCCTGCTACAGTAAATTAAGAGGCAATAACTACTTCCCATAAATACTTTCACTTCTACTCTCTGCAACATGCATCAACATGTTGTGAATTTACAATGAATTAGTTCAACTGACTTGCATCTAAATAAACCTCAAAGCTGAGCTCAAAATTTTGCAATCCATTTTTTTGGGGGGTTGCTTTTCTGTCTTTCTAAGAATGAAACAAACAAAAATGTTTGAAAGTAACATGTGGACTCTTGTTGCAAGTTACCAGAAAAGAGACCAAACCTTTTAAGTTCTTAACTCCATCTTGATGATCAAACTATCTTCTTGAATGCCCACAGAAAATGACAACAAACCGCACTCAAACCAATTATGAAGGCTAAGAGGCAACAGCAGCAGAAATATTAAGGGAAAAGGAACAACAACTGACAAACAGAATATTGTCAAACAAAGCAATATTTTTTTGCATATGTTGAACTACTGTGAATTCAACTCTGTGAAAGACCATCTATAACAAGGTTTGTGTATGGAAACACTGAATGAAAAAACAAAATCATATTCATGTCATTGCTTACATAAACTAGCAAAATCTCCAATTGTGACAGGATTCAAGCAGAGAGCAATGGAAGACTACGGCTTACGAAAACACATTGACACAGATCCAACTCCTCAGTTGTGGCCATTACACAGAATGACTGCTTAGCAAATAGAAATTTGTTTATAAGACTTTTTTTTTTTTTTTTAAACACTAATAGTATCATAAAACAAGTGAACAATTTATTCATGAACACTATTTCAAAATTCACAATGACATCTATAATTTCCAAGGACACTGACATGTAGAGCGCAATGATGATCTACAGCGCACGCAAAAACTCAACTTGAGCCATAATTCCCAGCAGTACACGAAAAAAAATAAATTATACACATATGCTGGAACAATATGAAAGACACACACCCTGACACACACATAGACGACACTAAAAATATCACAAGTAACTCTGATGAAGCAATGTAGCAAACTTTGGAGAAAAAAAAAATCATCAATGCTTAAAAAGAAACAACTGAGAATGCTCTCAAATGGCGTACACGATAGATCAAAATTAAGGTATTTAACCCTCTCCGTCAACACTCAGCAAATGGGGCACACAGCATAATTACTACCATGGCTTGGGTCTGAGATCAGTACATGAACCAACAGTTAACAACAACTAGTATGATAATGATAATGCACAGCCGACAATTAAGTTAACACTTCTTGTTACCTATTTCATGGAGAGTAATAATGTATATGGGCAGTCATGGGTCCATCCTTCCAGCATCCTGATTCTGATAATTTGTTCAGATGCTTTGCCAACTTTATCTCACTGCATGCATGATTGCTTTAGTGTTTGGCATAAGTTGGTGATCAATTGTCTGCAGTGAAGAATTGATATCACCATCTTTAATTCGATGTTTCCTCACTAAGCATCAAGTGCCTCATAGACTTGGCCCTTATCTTTTGAAAAATTTCAAAAATGGCAATGGCCAAAAAAAAAAAAAAACCAGCCATGAAACCATTATCCAAGCCTTTTTGAAAAGCAAAAATTTATTCTATTTATTTGTTTTCTTGAATGAAATCTCATGCGCTATGTTCACATTTTCCATCTTGTCACATCACTTATTTGAAACTTTACCAGAAAATATTCTGTGGCAATGACTTTATAATGATGTTAAGACTGCTCATACGAAAACACAAAACGTTACCACTATTACTGAAAAAATGCATCAAGAGTGTAGCCTACATCACTACAAAATGTTCATCAACTGATGCTAACACTACAGCAATCATAATGAAAAGCACATTTGAACAGGACGCTGCAAGAATGGAGGAAAGATTTAAAAAAAAAAAAAAAAAAAAGGAAAAAGAAAGAAAGAACAACACAAACCAGATTAAAAAAAAAATCTGTATTAGAACATGATTCTTTGTTGAATTATACATATGAGTTTATAGTGAATTGCATATAAAGGTGCCTACAACAGAAAGGAGGAGGAAAAAAAAAAAAAGGGGAGGAAGAAAAACAAAAGACACACTTATTACAAAACATACCAAGGATGTAAAAAAAAAAAAAATGAACAGCAAAAATTTATTTCTTTGCCAAGGCTAGAAAGTGATATTTCTGTAACTTTTTTTTTTTTCTTCCATGCAAAACAAAATGAATTGCAAAATCAAGCCTTGTAACAAATTACAAGAAAAGGCAAGAACATAAGTGGACTATATTCCCAGTCAGTTCCCGGGTATTCCAGCAAACCTTTAGCTTCGTTCAAATTTCACCAAAACCTCAGAGTTATTTCAACTGTTGAGTGTGTGAGCATCTCCTACAGAGAGAGAGATGCTCATGAGGCTGGCAAACTTCGACATCCTTTCACGAATTCTCCTTCAAATTGTAATGCAGAATACATGTTTATATGCTTATAATTTCTTAGCTTCTTTATTACCATTACTCTCTGATACAAAATTCAGTTACATATCAAGAGTTAGAAAAAAAAAACAACAGATAAAAATCTAACACACAAATACACACACATTTATTGTTTTCTATGTAAACCATTCAAGACTTTTTTTTTTTAAATTATTTTTTGTTCAGTTTTATCTAGTCAAAATTCTTTGTACAAAGTGTTAGATATCTTGCAACAAATATACAAGCCCGGTAAATAATTCAGTTCATCTCAAATGTCAACACTGCAGTGCAGATTGTATGAATTCTTATATTTGGACATCCATCATATTTGTTGTTTTTTTGTACAGTGCCATTTCCCACACTCTTCAATTTTGTACAAGGAACATGAAAATGGACAAACCCCATTTCATACCTTGTAAAATCAGATAAAATACTTTGGAAAGTGGGCCCTGGCAAAGCACTTCTTACCCTGCAGTATGTACCCTTTTCCTGCTGAACCATGCATAGCTGTCTCACTGTATTTTTGCCGTGAAGAATAGTGAGATATATGCTGAGCAGACTTTTAATTCATACTCCCTGTTACTGTGTCTGATGTTCATAATAAAAGTTTTGATGTGCCCTTATCCGACACCCAAGTCCAGAGGAATTATCAATCCCCACTGCTTGTCATCACCAGGAATTACCTCTGGATATTTATGTAGATATCCGGCTCTGATGATAGCTGAGAAATATCCTCCTTTTTTGTGATACACAGCTTTACTGAAGGAGACTAATGCCAGGAACAAAGCATAACAGCAGAGAAAACAATTGGATGTGGATGTTGAACATCAAATTGTTGTTTGGCTGCAGTGTTTGCCATTTTCGTCTTCTTTTAATTCAAACACAACAAAGAAATCTCTAGTCAAACAGTTCAATGGATATATATTTGGTGTTATTGTTAATAGCAAACTTCACATGTTATGGTTTACTGTCTATCAAATTTATGATCTCACAAACACACTCAACATAATAATTTCTATTTACATGGTAATGAGGAAGCCGCACGGACTCCAGATCTATGGCATTTAGATGTTATTCTGGGGCTCCTCGATATTATTTCCTTTTAATTTCTTGATCATTCTTCAAGTTGTACTTTTTCTTCTCATGGAAACACTCTTTCTTGAAAACAACACACAAAAATTTGCAAAGCATGAGTTTACATTCAGCGTCAATCTATTCTCAGTTGATCTCTTTCAGTTTCCTGCTCAACAACTGATTTAATTCTTTCCGTGCCAACTGCATATATAATAAGGTCATAATATATGTTGTTTCTGACAGCCGCCAATGCTTGTTTTTTTTTTACCCTCACTGTGAATAATAACTCTTTTGTGCTTTTTTCAAACATGAAAACAGCGAAAGGTTGTGGTTTAACCACGTTTCAGATCGATTTTTGATTGCCTTTTAAATTGCTACAGTTCACTTTCAAGGTTTTCTGGCACAGCTTGGAAAACTCCTTTCATGGAAAGAGTTAATGCTCTGAATGTTCACTGAACATTCCTGCCCCCATCCACACCCAGTCCTCATCCTAGCCTGCTCTGTTCTTTCACCTTCTCAGAGACTGATCATTATACAACATACTGCAGGGTAGGAAGCACTTCTGCACATCAACTTGCCAAGTCTACTATGACAAAACTCATGTCCTCAGAGACAGAACCCAAGCAGAAAAGCAGTTTTGTGGATCACAAGTTCATTTCACACTCCAGGTCCAATCTACTGTAAAAACTAGGACTGAGGGTCACACAATCTGCCTGACGGCTGACCTTCACAAATATATTGCTAATTTAGAAACATTCAAAATTTCATCATTTCACATTCATATCCACAATACAAAAAAAAAAAAAAAAAAAATTCACACACAATCTAAATAGAGTACATGTACTTATATGTCCTAGGATATTTAAATAAAATCTTGTCCATCCTCTTGACAGCAAGTTCCATACAGAAGCTTGAACTACCGTCTAACTCAAGAGGAAGTTTTGCTTTTATTCAGCTTCACCTTCATGGACTGCTGGGACTGTTCTTCCACCCAAACACTGACCTGGACCAGTTTCCATGGATACAGCCCGACACATTTTCTTTTCTGTTTTGTAAACAACCTAGGCTAAAGGTGCTAGTTTCTCCTTCACTGCTGGGATTGGAAACTGTTCCTATCCGCACTTCATGGCAAGACAAACAGAAAAATAAATGGTAAGCAAAGTCTTTTTGACTTGTGATCCATATCTATGAACAGCTCTAATAAGCTTCCATCACACATACCCACTTAATATCCCTCACTCTTTCTGGTGATGAGAATTCATTTTCTTTATGCTGATCAATTCCGTAGAAAATAAATAATTTTTCATTCCTTCTTATGATGGCCATCTGGAAATCCAGAAATAAATATTTCATTTAGGTAGAGAGAACTAAGTTAGATTATTTCTTATATCTATATTGTTGTATTACACACTTTCCCATAAATCATTTTTTTGCTTGTTTTTGTTCTTGTTTTTTGTTTTCATTAACCCTCTAGAACCCAGAGAATACTGGCAAACAGTTGTCAGGACTTCATCTGTCTGGTCTGTTCTTATCGTTATCAAAAACTACTTAGGACCACTCATACTAGTTTAAGGTTGAATAAAACGGTTAAAGTCTGTCTTTTTTATTTGCTTTGCGGAATTCATACTAAGATTATTGTCAGTTGCATTCAATATTCTTTCAGCAAATAACTATCGCATCTGCACCACTGGGCTCTTGAGGGTTAACCAGGACTTGAGTGTCCTCCTGATGAGATCTGCCACAATTCTCTTGCCATGAAGATGGATGATACCTCTAATACTAAGAATAAATGAAAACTACTCTGGATGATAGATTGTCAGATCTTCAATGAACCGGGGAACCAAAACTTTGTCAATGGTGAAATTCAAACAATTGATCCAACTTTTGACCAATAACGTGTTACACAAGGAAGTTTTCTTCCGCCAAAAGAAATCTTGAATTTTTCTCATTACTCCCTTGTGGATAATCGGATTCCCAAATTAATTTAAAGAGCACGTTACTCGGTACACCAATCTGCTGTGAGTACAGTTTACTTCAGATATGTCAATCTACACAAACAGACATCAACACAAGTAAAGGCAGAGGGGATAATGTAGTAGAAATTGAAAATTGCACTCATTATGTATTTAGTTTTTACACATAAATATGTTTTCTAATTTTGTTTCATTTATTTATGTTCAGAGAATATAACAGGTAAATATACACAGAGAAGTTTTCTTTCAAGAACAAAAATGATCAGAAAAAAAAAAAAAAAAAAGGCAGTGTCTGACAACAAAATAATAATAATTAAAAAAAAAATAATAATAAAAATCTACTGAAGATGACAGAAGCCATACTATTTGTTAAATCTATCATCTGTTGATGGGAATCTGATGGGGGTACTGATGATGTGGTGGAATAAAACCAATGATGTCTTACAGTGGACAAGTATAAATCACAAGAATAATCAGCTATCCTATGGAACACAATGATGATGGTTTCTGATACAAATGCCAAAAGAGAAATTACTGCTTGTGGTAGTAGTATTGATAAAAGGGAAAAAAAAAAAAAAGAGAGAGAACGAGGGAGAGAAAATAGGAAAGAGAGAGAAGGAGATGAGGAAAGAGAGACACAGGGAGGTGGTAGTCACAAGCACATTAAGAGGTTGGGAATCACACATCCTATCACACTGGAGCTACTGCTGCTACTTGGACAACTTGCTGATGACCCGAATCAAAGCCCCATTCTCGTCTTTTAATCTCTGGTTATCCGCTTTGAGTGCTTCCATTTTCTGAAAGTGGAAACAGAAATGTTGAAAAAGATCAGGTCAAAACATATAATAGTCTGTGACATAAAGTCAAAAAGAACAGAAAGAAAAAAAAAAAAAAAAGAAACAATAACAGGAAGAACAAAGAAAAAAAAGAGCAAAATAAAGAAGTGCAGCCATTATCCATTGTTGAATAACAAACAAAAAGAAATAAAACTTAGATCTGATTTCATGTTTTCATCCTTTTACCTCAAATTTAATGCTATTACATATTTATTCATTAATTTATTTATGTGTTTATTTACTTACATATTTATTTATTTAATTATTTATTTATTTAAACGATTAAATGAAAATTTATATACTGTGCCCAATCCTACCACTGACAAATGGCAAATAATGCCATTAAAGGATCATCTGACAATTTATAAATCAAACCGTGAAATGAAACAGCTACACAATAAAACCTTCATAACCATTGCTTATATTTTTGTCTTAAATTAGGATCTGAAGACAAATTACAGATTGGAATTTCAAGTTTTCAAATGCTATGAAGACTCCCACAAAGAAGTTGTACACATAATGATTTCAGAACTATTAAAATATTAGAGATAATATTGGAGTTTCCCAAAGCTCTCATTCAAAAAAAAAAAGTGTACCTGATATCATGTTTAAACTTTATTGAAGAGTGCAGAAACTTGTCGTTTCTATCACTTTCTTTTCAAGTAAAATTAAGGAGTTTTATCACAATGATTATTTTTTAATGATTTGTAAACAAAATGAAAGAAACGAACGGAACACTGATCATGTTCTTCTCAAATGGTGCAAAGGTAAACCATAAGAACAGCAGAATAAATATTTTCTCAATTACGGTACTTTTCATCATATGTGAAAATGACTGCTGTTGAAATATTGAGTTATTATTGTTTCACTCATGCTCACCCTACTGGTAAATTATTAATCAATTCAAAATTACATTTCAAAAATAAGAATTTTTTTTTCTTATTTTCTTTCAAAACTTTTTCCTGTGCTACAAAAACTTGGTACATGATACACTTTTTAAAAAGCAAAGGAGTTTGTATGCCAATTATATATACATGTATATAATGATGATGAGTAAGACCACCGTATTTACATATAATTACTTAAAAAATTAAACTGTTAAATACAGTTCTGAAAAAATAAAAAAATTAAATTTAATATGATGTACAATATTACTATTCATTAGCATTAAGTATCTTCCGCATGCTTTTAAAGACTCAGAAGTGTTGACTACCACATTTTATATTCCTGTTTTGCAGAGATACAGTCTTCTGAAAGACTAGCAATGGATTTCAAATTCTTCCGGTAGGCATGTTCAAATTCTTAATTCTGAACAAGAAAATCAAACCTATTCACAAATAACAAAACAAATCAAGACTTATTTCCTGGTTTTGAAATTCAGTATGTAACACCTTCCACTAACATTAAATAACTTACAACCATGTAAACAGAAAGGATATAAAAGACTCAAACATGAGACACCTGTTTCTCTGTTTTGAAGCAAAACACACCTGAGATCTCATCATTCAGTTTTAGTGTTTATCATCATACAGCTTTCTGATACAGGCAAAGCGTACAGGACGTAATATGGGCAAACACAAAAACCACATGAGATTTTTTACTTTTTCAGCAGAGCTTCACTGTCACAACAAGGCTCATAGCAGAACACAGTAGACAGCTGGATACATTTAAAATATATTGGAAAGACAAACCACTACTCAGCCCTTTCCTGGATGCATTGGCCGCACCCATATTTTCAGAGAACTTTGGCCACGATAATTTGCCATCATGATATCACTATGTGATGCTCTTTTTCTAAGAGCTGTTTTTTCCATCATCAAAAAATGTATGACAGCGATTGTCATGCACAGCTTTAGAAATTTAGTGCCAACAAAGAAAGTGGGGAACACACTGGTTATATAGTCAAGTAGTGGAACCTAGTAAAAATATAAGAGAGCAGTCAGTCGGAACGGCAAGTCTGATAGGGCTAACTATGATTCCAACAATGATGAATGCATCCATGTTACTAATATGCTTAATGATCACCTAACTGTCATCGTCTGCCCTATTTAATTGAACTTTTAGGCATCCATCCATCAAAAGAGGTGTTCAAATGAAAAAAAAAAAAAAAAAAAAAACCTCTCCGATAACAATTTCCTTCACTGTATATTACACTTTTCAAATTACAGAATGGAATTTCCCATGGAACTTGCCTTTAAATTACCTAAACAAGTTCCAAACCAAAGGCCTACTTCTTTTCTGTCTTGTTTAGACTTTGACTACAATTAGAATGATGACAGGAAATTTGCTGGATATGGAATGCAAACTGACCAGAATTCACACAGACATACAACTGGGGATTAAAAGCCAGAGGGGGAGGAAGAAACATCACTCAAAGCTAAGACAGAACCCACTGCACAAAGATGCCTGAGGGAAATTACAGCTAGATTTAGAATAATGTTACTGCCAAACATCAGCAAAACTTGGTACCCATTGGCTCTACAACACTCTTAACTAGATGACTTGAAATGGGAAGAAGACACAATATTCATCCTGTTTTCGTTGTTCCAAACTTTACCGAGTGGTCTTTGTAATATCCAACAACTTTTGACATCCGAATATATTTTTTTTAAAGTGCTATATCCTTTGCCTGTATATTTCTACAATAAAGCATACAACAACATGTTGTCTGCTGGTACGTCACCGGCATACAAGAATGGCAAGCTGGCAAAATCAGAATAGAGTAGGGTGTTGGGTGTATGAAAATGGACTTTTAAAATTCTGGAATGGCTATTGTGCAGTGCATAATACAGGTTGCATGATCCCGTTATTCTGAAGCAGATTTTAGCTGATGGCCAAAAATTTGGATGTAAAATAGGTTTAATTCAAACATTTTTTTCTTACACAAAAAATGAATAACAAAATGCAAATACCTTTGCATTGAATATTAAGAAAGCAAATCTGAATCATGATGAGCTTGCCATGAATTATACCCAAACAAAGTATCATTTAATGTAATTCAGGAGGGGACAGAATTGGTGCAAACTTGCAAAAAGTTGCCTGTCTTACTAACCACATAAAGAACTTTCAGGCTAGGATTCTAAATTACACTACAGCTGAAAAAATGGAAACTACAATGATATTTGATAAGAAAATGTGAATTGTACACTGGGCAAAATTACCTAAGCATGTTTCAAGGAAAACAAAATGGGACAGCTGATCCATCAACTGTCTGCATAGAAATGCAACAAACGATAAGCTGATAATGTAAAAAACTGAAGTCTTTCTGACAGAGTTCATGAGCTCTTTCTATTTACTCTTAGGATGTGGGCATTAACTCACTGTCAACATGCTTTTTCAACAAAAAAAAAAAAAAAAAGGAAAGAAAAAAATAAATATAAAATGCTATATCCTGATACCGTTGCCATTGAGATGCAAAACTGTCAAACTTGCTCATGCTTAAATCTAGCAAATGCACAACGAGTTTACATAACTGATGCACTGCATTTAATATATTTTCCAATTTGATTTCACTGAGGCCAAAGATAGTATGTATTTCATGTAAAACTTTCCTTTCTCAACCTCTGGGGGTAACAAAAACTTCATGACTGAAATTTTGCGGGTGTAGAGATGGTGATAAGCAAGCAGAATTTGGCGATACAGACAGGAATAAAAAGATCGCAATGCAAGAATTTTTGGCAAGGCTGCTGTCCCCCATATAAATTCCTTACACAAAATTATGAAAACTTTCTGTTAATTTGCCTGTATTGTCCCTGGTAAAATTTTTCAATCCAAACTTTTTCTGTGTAGAGCCTAGGAAAGGTTAGTGCTGAGCATGCATAAAGAGAGGGTGACACCCATTGGATGATTGGTCAACTGATGATGAAAAAAAAATGAGAGAAGATTGCAAGAATGAAGAAAGGCCACCCTACATGGCAAGGCGGCAAGACGGCAGGTAAAAAAGAAGGTCAAATGCTAGTGGCCCAAGGGGTAGACAGACCATGTCAGACTTAATGACGCGATCTCACATCGAAAAGAAAAAAAGAACATTTACAATGGGATTCCCTGATATTCTTCACATTTTCAGCCAATTATTAGAGTTTTCTGTCCGAATAAATAGTATTAGCAAATTGCATATAAGCTTCAGGAAGCATTGGCATGAATTACAGAAGTTAAGAATTTGTTTGCTATAAAGGTAACATAGCAAAAGACAGTGTCCACAACATGAACTACAATCTATCATACTACATAAAAACAATAAAATGGCCATTGTTAACCTACCTAGTTAAGATTAAAAAAAAAAAATACAGATGTATATAAATATATATTATAATATACACAGCATATATGGCTGATCTCAATGCAGTGAATATTTCTCATGCTAATGTTCACTTTCAATCCTAAAGTACATTGTGCACATTTAAAAACCAGCATTAAAATTTATGCAGAGTTATTATTCAAAGCAAATCCAAAAATTGTAAGAAACAAATGAGAACCATTTAGGACACAAAGATTACAATCCCTGTATGTTGTGGTAGCGATCCTTAAATGCTAGTAGGATTCTCTGACACACACAAGACAACACCCAAAGCCTATGTGAGAGTCAATTAGGCCCCAGACACCACAGTCGGACTATCTGCTCCACCATGCCATGGTGCCACTAGCAAACGCCTACTTTTGCAAGGTCACCACTTTCCAGTAGCTCCCCTCAGATTACCTATTTTGACAGTTTTGCTACTACTCGGGTCAGCGCGAGGTTCTCTTCCTTAAGTTTTTTGTTTTCCGCCTTTAACTTTTCCACCAACTGCAATGAGTCCAGTGAGTACAAGGATCAGATGTTAGTTCAGTGAGTGAATGAGCACCATCAACACCACAGACACTAACATCTCTCAAAGTCATTTGTACATTATGCATTTCTGATAAGCAGCATCTGTACCAATGTAGAGGAAACCTTTCAAAGATGATAACACCATGATGGAACTGGGAACAATGACAAAAGATGAAGATGGAAATAGGGAATATATCTTAAAAAGTGAACAACTGGCATAAAATTCTGAATCTTTGTTTTTAATTTCCAGTTGGCCAAGCCATTTTTTTATCATAAAGCACGCGATGTCTTCTCTGAATGCTGTTCCTTGGTCTTTACCCCCAATCAGCTACATCAGACACCCTAATTTCCAAATGAGCAAACATTGGTGATAAATCTAGTATGATGAATTTGAGTCTGAAACACAGTCTCTCACACAAGAAG
Source organism: Peronia peronii (assembly GCA_039654565.1). NCBI lineage: Eukaryota > Metazoa > Mollusca > Gastropoda > Systellommatophora > Onchidiidae > Peronia > Peronia peronii. The sequence goes on along the minus strand of JBCEWB010000015.1, from coordinate 1,980,056 downwards.
GACATGGATTGATAGGTGACTCAGTATACAAAAAAAAGTCTCTCTGGGAGGAGGGGCAGATCAAAGTGGAATTCAAAGAGCAAAATAAATGACACACACAAAGATGAACAATCTGTTGTTGAGCTGTTCCAGCAAAAGAAGCCACTAAACTACTGATATACACTTGGTCTCCTCACACATGAAAATGGGGACGTTACAAGGAAAGATAAGCCCAGTTCTAGCAAATGGATCCGTGATAACACTATGCTGAGGAGGTCATGGAGAAGGACACGGGCGATTAATTCAGAGCTGGGACTAAGAGGACTGAAGGAACATATCAAGGCACCAAAAGTTGGATACACGCTACATTGCAATGAAAAAGAAAGATTTATCACAACAAACATGGTCTGAAATCCAGTACTAGGTGATGAAAGTAATGGAATGCTGAATGATCATACTGTCATGAAAAACACTGTTATAATTTCTACATGGAGCCTGCAGTGATAAATGGCAATCTGAATATATTATCTAAAATCAAAACAGAACGAAATATAAAAACAGGTAAAATTGTTCCAGCCATCCCGTTTGGAATGATATGTAATAATATATTTCCTGCACTTATTAACTTAAAAGCACTGTTTTGTAAAGCATCATTTAATAAATAATACAAAGGAAAAAAAGACCAATATAACAGAAACTAACAAGCCTGGTGAATTTCAACATAGAAACAGATATATATCATAAAGGCAAAAGACACCCATGTGCTGAGGAAGCAAACAGAGTCAGTGCTGGTAAATAAGTGCCAACAACACAATGTTTTATGGCATCAACACTGATGGTGTCTGTGATGTTGATTCACATTATATTTTGTGATCAGAACATACATGGTCTAGTAGAACCCAGCACTTCAGATAGTTCTGCTACTTCAGCTGCACCAACAAATTGCAAAACTGAACAAGAAACAATATCCTGACAATACAGAAGCTTGACAAACACAATAATTCAGGACAAATGAATGGCACAAAGTGAGCAAAATGAGGAAAAATAAAAAAAAGGGCAAAACCCAAGAAGAATTTTACCTTCAGTTCCTCTTCCATTTCTGATAACTTCCTCTCAAGTGCTCGTTTATCCTGAAAAAAAAAACAGAAATGGAAAAATCATGGAAATAATTTCTCTATAATCTTGATTTTCCATTTCTATTCTGGCAAGACGTACAACATTTTTGTCACAGTCACATAATCTACTATCAACAGCCATGTGTCCACTATCATAGCATCAGACAATATCACTCAGGCAAAGGTCAAGAGTGAATATCATAATCCAACATTTTCAATCTCATTTGGGGGTGGTGGATGGGAATTGGAAAGGGAGGGGGGGATAGATTTGTATCTTACAAATACTATTAAATAGTTTTTGACATATTAAATCCATGAATGAATAAATAGGCAAAGAAGACAGCAATATTGAATTTTTTGTGTACCTTTTTCCAGAGGAATACCACTTTTGTTTTACATTACAAGGGTACATAAGTATATGTATATAGTTCGATAATTTTATAGCAAAACATTTGCATCGATGGTTCTGAAATGACGCACTTTGTTTTGCAGCTCAACTTGTAAACAAAATGTAATGTGTTTTTCTGGAGTAAGTAAATGATGCACTCTGATTTGGAGTTTAACTTATGTATGAAGTGTGGTAGCAGTGGGTTTTTCTTTGGACAAAAAAAAAAAAAGAATTATATATCCAGCATTCTGAACAAAATCTGAATACAAAGCCAGTGGAAATATTTTCAGGGCTAAGTTAATGATGTACTCTGGCCACTCACCCTGTCTGAATTCCTTGTGGCATCTCTCTGCTTCATAACCTTGTCTAGTTCAGCTTTGGCTTCCAGTAAGTTCTTCTTGGTCTCCTCCAACTCTTTCCTCAATCTCTCATTCTCACTCTTCTCGTCTTCATATTTCTGAGGTACAAGCACATTTAGGGGAGAGGGTAAATAAAGTACAAGTATAAATAATGAAGAAATTGTTGAGAATTCTAGGTGTGAAAAGTATAAGATAGCATAATACAAATTGTATTCTGTCTTCTCCATAAGTGGCAAATTTATGCATTTTGCACCCCAGACAGTGATATGAGGAAAGTTGATGGATGTTAAAATGATGTCATTCTAAATTATTCACAATATCTTGTATGGAATTTACAACAACAACAACAAATAAATAAATAATTCACACAATCACTGAAAAATAATGTGAAACACTGCAAATACTGTATGTATAATTCCAAGAGCCGAATCATCTGTATGGAAACATTTGACATCTTTTCTGCTCTGCCTTTGTTAACTTTTACTTTTACACCTTTTTTTTTTCAAAAGATAATCATCACAATTCTTTTTTTTTCTTTTCTCTTTTTTTCTTAACTGTCTTTGAGCTATAATGCAGTTCTTCAGGTAAAGATATTCTTGAAGTTCCGTCTAGCAAGAAAGTCCTTCTTACCTTCTTGTAATCTAAGTCTAATGATCCTGTTGATTTGGAATACTCTCCAGTGTAGGAAACAGGACGCTGGGAACGGTCAGAGGACGGAACGTCGGAATTTGAGCTGAAACGGGAACTATACCTGCTTGAACCTAGATTCTGTTTTCCAGGAAAGAGAAAGAAAAACAGGAAAAAAACTTTAGTTAGTCCACCTGGATTTAATAAACATCGTAGAAGTATCGAGACAATAACCATCTCAGAGGAATGAGAAGAAGGGGTGAGGGGAAGGAAGGGGAGGGAGAGAAAAGATACATACATGTAGCTATTTTCATTTGAAAAAATTGAGTATGAAAATATGGAAAGCTGGTCATCCTTACAGAGAATTTAATGAAAAAAGTGATTTCAGGGAAGAAAGCGGGTGAAAAAAACAATATTCAAAATAAAACAAGAGAGGCTGTTAGGACGTATTTCATATATTTTTGCCTTATCGGTATAAAAATTCTTCCTTTTTATACGCATGTTCAGCATTCACTAAAAATCTAAATCTAGGCAAACTCTTAACCCTCTGCATGTTGAGACAATAACGACTCAAGATTTTAAGAAATAATTTCAAATTCTGAAGATTACAAACTCCTACAAACTTTTGCTCGGTGGATTCACAAACTCTGTGTGGCAAGCAAAAATGTTTGGTTCTCAACATTTCACATTTAACCAATTTCCTCATCGCGCAGAAGAGACAAAATAGAAACTCAATGATCCATGAAGAGAAGGGTTAAATTAGACTTCTGCAATAATAGGCATGGATGTTCATTTAAAAAAAAAAAAAAAAGATTTATTCACAAGAAGAAATAAAAATAATTTAAAAAAAAAATATATATAAAGGTAGAGGCAAAGAACTGCTTCCTTTGGTATTTCTGTAAGATTGGCCAGGGAAGAGTGAGCTTGCCAGATTGGCAGCTGGTGCTGTCTCTAGGGTTAAATCTGATACACTTTGCTGCTCTTTCCTTTCCTTTGGGACTAATGGGCTTGCAGAATAACTGAGTGCTCCTGTCTGCCCACCCTTCTTTCATTACACAGGGGCAGGTGAATGGCTGGATGGATGGGGGATGTACAGGGCACTCACGGATGAAAGAAGAGAGGGATGCATAAGACCAGATAATAAATGGTAGATGAATGGGAGGATCTGTGGGAGGATGGATTGTATGAGTGATGAGATAGAGAGAAGAAGGATGAAAATAGATGACTAGAGTGCTGAGTGAATGAATACAGATGAAAGCACAGAGAAATTGTGGATGTATAGAAGATAGGGATGTCAATCTGTCTTCATGAAAAAGCAGGAAAAGTTCCTGCCATAATCTTTAGCAACATGTAAAACTGAAGTACGTTAATGGTAAATAATACTGGATGTGGGGCCAACGGAGAAATTTTTGACAGCCAAAAAGCCTATTCTTTCCTACTAAAGTAGGAAATTTGATATCCCTGAGAAGAATATGGATGGGTGCACAGAGGAATGATGAATGCAAAGAAGAATAGATGATATGCAGTGAATAGTCAGATGGGATGGAATAATGCTGTGGAAAGGGTGCAACCTGGACCAGACTACTAGAGCAATGTTCTCTGACATAAGGAACAGCCCATTTCATAACAGCCTGAAACAGTGGATAATCAAGCCCTTGGTTGGCAACTGGAACTGGTATGTGTTGACCAGGTGTACTGCTGGAGGTGTTTCACATAAGAACTGATAGACAGATATATAAAAGATCAGCTATGATGCTTGAAAATTTCTGTTCTTAATCTGAAGTCCTGCCCATAATTTTGGCTGAGCAATAAATAAAACTAGATGAATTTCAAAGAAAAGTACTGATAAAGGATATACGGAGAAAAACTCTTATTCAACTTGGACTTTTGACACTTACTTGAAAACGCCTATATGCCCAGGTGTGTGTTACCAATGGGTAATTTGATGAAACACATAGCAAAGAAACAGGAAAAGACAACATCTGTTACGTGATTCATCATTCACTTATCTTATGCCTTTCATCTGCCTCAGAGGCCGATAGCTGGGTTTAAGGGATATTCATTTAGCATTTCCACTTTTAAGCCAAAGAATAAATTAAGCCTGGGTAACTTAAAGCTACCAGAAATATTCCTGTGAGAGTCAGAACTGTGATATCCTCTTTAATCTCATAAATCCCATCCCCCCCCCCCTTCTTTTTTTAAAAAGCTTTTTTTTTTTTTGGAAGTAGGCGGGGAAGAAGGAGGAGGAGGGGGGGATCTATCTCCTCCCTCCCCCACCTCCTAACAGCAATGGCTGACTGAGACTTGCCTGCTCTCAGTGCCGTAATGCCTGAAGCAGGAAGGTAAAATGTTGGCGTGTCGAGGAGCTGTATTTAGCTCACCGACACAGTTTTACTGGGGGTACAGGGGAGGCGATCTACGTGCCTGATGACTCACCCAGGCCAATGTGCGTGTGTGCGGCTATAAATAGACACATAGCCAGGCTGCCAGTTCACGCCTTGGCCTGATCGAGAACATCTCGTCTTATTTCTCTTTTCTCCCGTCTCCTCTCTTGAAAAAATACACAAACTCCTCTTTTACACTTCTTGAGACTGAAGTCATTATAAACACAGCTAAGGGGGGATTTTAAATAGAATAGCCAACAGTCTGGAAAGAAACAATGACTATACAACGGTTCAAATATAAAAAAAAATAAATCAAGGTTTGTTTTCTCTGACATTTTTTCAACATTGCTCCTTTCACTATCAATTTCTATTAAAAACAAAAACAAAAAAAAAATACCCACAAAACAAACAAATACCCCCCCCCCCCCCCAAACAAACACACACACACACACACACAATAAACAGCAAAAACAAACAATAACAACAACCACAACAGCTGTTTTCTATCCAACAGAGATGATCTGAGCAGATGGCGAGTAAACGGAACTTGCAGTATAGTCACTACGCACAACACACTTTTCACACTTTTGGGCTACGACAAATCCTGCGCACAACTATGCACGCAAAATATGCTGTCTAAAGCTCAAAACATTCACAGATGTAATTTTATGTTTAACAGTTGTGCTACGGAGGTAAATTAAATTGAATGATTCTTGGAGCAAAGAAAATACTGTCTCTTCCGATCCACATCTCCCCTTTCCCCTCCAATTAAATTTTCTTGTTTATTAAAGTTTCTAGGTTTATGGTCTAAACCTGGCACTCGATTACAATTTTTGCCCCCTGCTTACGTTTTCACCCTCTCTGGTTCCCTTCCCCTTCAGCAAATCCCTTACGTCCTTCGCCAATTTCTTCCTCACGTGATTTGAACTATCACCAGAGTTTGTTTACAAGGTTTGGGGGTTAGTTCATGGGCCTGCCGGGTGAGCGTGGGACTGGTTCCTAAGGGCTTCCAGCCCTTTGCCACAAACCCCACCATATGCCTGCCTACGTCAGAAACTCCGAACCATCGGCAATGTCCTAACGAACCTATTAAATTGTGGCTGATCCTGTGCTTGTAAATCTTTCTATGACGTAGGTTTTGGCTTGGTTTTACCGGCTGGCACACTAGTCCATATTATTATTTTAATGCTCACGTAAAGAGAGAGATAGATCTCAAAAGAATACATTTTATGTGTATCATTGGAGCCAACGGACTTACTCTGAATATTCCGAGTTCACGTGATGGTGTCAAATACCGTCTTTTGTTTAAACATCACGATTTGTCACGGAAGAAGGGACATGACTTTTGCTTACATCGTGGAGCATATTATAGCACTGTGAACAATTTATACATCATGAGTTATTGTGCAGCTCATTAATGGTGACGAATGTAACTGAGCATCTCCGTCACGTGCCTAAGCATCTCTGAAAGGGGATAGCCAGAACGAATGCATTAGTTTGAGTCATTGCATTCCCATGTTAGGTTCATCATGGGGCAATTAAATGTCTGTATCGAATCAGGCCTGTTTATCAATTAAAAACTATAGGAATAATTATGAATAAAGTGGTAAATGTGGCATCTACAGGCTTTTTTGACGAAATGCTATGCAATCAGGGTGTTTTCTCTTGTTCCTAAAAGTCTGAACCAACTGGCCATCGTTTTGAGTTAGCAAAGTCCACTTGGTTCAAATATGACCTATTGCCAAGCAAGGACTGTTGAAATCTATCATGACAATTTTCACTGGATGGTGGCACATTCAACAGACTGTATCTTCGAAGCTACAATAAATTTGCAGTTGCTCAATAATTTATCAGTATATTTCTTTTTTTTCAGTGTATTTCTTGTTAAGTAAAGGAAAAATAATAGTGCAGAATCTTTTTCCCGCTTTCTCAGTCTGATGTCGTTTTCATACTATAATTTGACAGGAACTCAAGATTCGAAAAACAGAGTCGTTGTCCTCAGCCCGTTAGCGCCTTTTCCACTGCTTTAAAAACTCCCATACAACCGAAAGGTCTTTGCCGAACACTAAAAACAAATATAGGGACTTATTTGAATAAAGATACTATATATCCTCATTATCTGGGATTTGCCATGAGTTTGACAGGAAATTGTACGTTAAGTTAAACATTTTTTAAATGCATAGCATGTGCATCAGATCTGCGTTGAAGTAAATTTTACCAAAGAAAAAAGAACTTTAGCATGTCCTATAGCATTTGAAGTGAAAACCCAACATTCACTTGCTTTCTGTCATATTTTATTACCTTACTCTTGGATGCCGTATTTCATGATAGATTTTTTCACTTAATTTACACTATGATTTTACCATTCAATTGTCTAAAAAAAAATGTTGTTTTTTTTTATAACCAATTGCTCTGAAAGTTTGAGTGCTCATAGCTAAGTCATTCATATATATGCTATAATCACTACATTGATTAGAGAGCTCTGCAAAATGCTTATTTTTCTTACTTGTATCACATGATCTACAGGATTTTCTCTTATTTGGCAATGGGTCATATGCAAGTTGCCACCATTAGGCGAATGACTTGAGTCTTTTTGTTAACCTAACTTCAGATATGTTTTTGTTTTATGTAGCATTCGAGGACCAAATACAAAGGGTTTGTTTTTACAGTGGGAAAGTGGCTACCTAAAACAAGGTTCGAAACAAAAATTTAGTTTCGCTTATGAAGCGTCTGGCCGTGGCCTTGGTTTTTTGGTACATGAACAGCAAATACGCAGCTATCTTAATCTGAGGAATTTAAATTCCATATGCTAATACTGTTTCTGCACAGCCTTCTCTGTTTGCTTACACCCTCAGGGATATTAATAATATTGTCGCCTACATTTTATTTTCCACCCACTATGCATCGTCAACTCTCCTACTGACAATAATACCGTATCTATCCTCTCATCTTCCTGGGCTTTCGTTTTCACCTCTTTCAACCAACCTAATAGAAAACACTACCATCGTATTGAAAGTTATCGATTTACCACAGCCCGACGGGGAAGACTGTAACAAAAAACACACACAAAAACAAGAAAATATCCGGAGAAAACAGACACGAAATGGCAAGGTAGACAATCAGAAACAACACAATGCGTGATTGTACTAATCTTGATCCCAGAGAGACGACTCAGGGCTGTTTGCGTACGGTGAATAAGAATAGAGGATCGGTGTGAAATGAAGGGAAAGGACAAAAGGGCGAGGGAGAGGGGAGGGGAGGGATGCCAAGGCTATGATATCTTTCTTGTCCCAGGCCCCTGCACTACGTTACTGCTTTACTCTTTACTCATTTTTGCTGCACCGGGCAAACTGGATGTGCACACTGTGCACATGCAGCCATGTGGGACAGGCATGTACATTTGGGTCAGAGATCTTTACACTTCAAACTGTCCTGAAAACTATGGTCTACTACAGGAACATATCGGAGCACGTACACATTAAAATTTGTAGTACAACAACCTTAGATTCCGTGGCCCACTGTCTCTGAGGGACATCCCATAATGACTACTAATGTTCTGGCGAAATTGCATGAAGTTCGATATTCAGCCATTCCCTGGTAAGGCAAATACATCCTTCAATAAATTTCTCCCATTTATTCTTAATACTTTCAGTGGTTACTATGAAAAACAAAAATGGCAAAAGTCAATACAATGTCATGTACTTAAAAAAAAAAAAAAAAATTGCTAAAAATGGAGATTTTCATTACTCATACCTGAAAATAATGAGATCTGCTGAAATACCTCTGATGTAAATAAACTTTCTGGCGATCTTCGTGAACATAATAGTACTAACATGACAGAATGATTTAGAACTTCCCACCAATCCCCACATAACAAATAGTACTCTCTGGCTTTTGCTGTCCCTGACAACAACCATGTCTTACTACTAACCCCTAGCGAGGCGCTCAGGCCTGAGGTGAAGGCGCTGGATCCAGGCAGGGAGGTGGTAGAATTTGACCTGGAACTGTATGCTGAGCCACGCCCAGAGCTGGACGCCCTGCTGGACCCAGGCAAATTGGACGTGGATCCGAACCCCGCACCGCTCAGGCTGGAGGTGGAGGAGGATGGCCCTCCAGCAGAGGCGGACGACGCAGCTGGGGTGACCGTCGAGCTGTGTGAATACCCTGCACCACTGGAGCTTGAGCCCAGGCTGCTTCCTGAACTTGGTGTTTTGGCATGCGAACTGGACGAGGAGAGGCCTGAACTTCCATAGAGAGATCCTCCTGAGGGTGGCGGGAGAGTGGCTGAGCTATAGGGCGTAGGGGGAGCTGCTAAAGAGGTTGACCCATGCCGGCTAGAGCCAGGGATGTACGGGGAGGCACCAACAGATGAGGACGAGGACGGCAGGGCTTTGGATCCAGGAATATACGGTCCTGGGATACTGGAGAGTGGGGAACCTGGGGGAGGACCTAGGACTGAGGAGGGGGTGTAAGTGGACGAGCTGCCACCAGTTGGGGCATAGGATGAAGATGATGGTCCAAGTCCAGCACTGGAGGAGTATGATGACGGTCCTCCGTAACTGCTCGAAGAACCGTAAGGGCTGGGCGAATGAGCGTGGGCGGACGTTCCATAGGATGAGCTCCCGCCATAGCTACTGCTCGAGCTTGGATAGGCAGTGCTGCTGCTGCTGTAGGGACCACCGCCGTAAGATCCTCCGTACATACTTCCAGAGGAATAGCTGCCGCCGAGCCCGTATCCATTACCTCCGTACATTGAGGATGAGGAGCCTAGGCCGCTGGAGGAACCGTAACTCCCGCCGGTAGGGGCATAACTTCCATAGGAGCCCCCTAGGCCCGCGCTGCCCGCGCTGCCACCATAGCGATGGGAGCCATAAGACATGGTGAACTCCCGCACTGATGCCGACTATCCGAGACCTGTTGTTTCTGCTGCTTCACAAGCCCACTTGATCTCTTCACAGAAATAACGTATGTCTTTGTTTTTGGTATTCAACGCTTATAGAGCCGAGAAACAGTTCATTCACAAATTTCACAGTTCACATGCTTAATTCAGAAACCGCTTCAAAAGTTCGAAGTTGCTGATCTAAATTCTTCTGTGCAAATTCACCCTGAATGCAAAATCATCACACACTGAAATATGGATTACGTATGTCTCTCCTTACGAGGTTCATGAAAACAAAGCAAAACAAACACGGGCGAAAAAAAAAAAAACCAAAAAAAAAAAAAAAAAAACAAACAAAAACAAAAAAAAAAAAGCGTAGATATAATAAAAAAGAAAAGTATGTTCGATAATAGACACGTTTCTTTCAGCCGATGGAATATGAGAATATGAGCTCAGAGACTGTCAGACAGACGAAAAAAATTCAACCCGCTCGGTCACTATTTTGCCCACATGACGGGAGATAATAGAAATGGCAGCCCACAATGTTCAACAATACATCATATTCAAGTCTCATTAGACAAAAATACCCGGCCGTCAACAAAGAAAATGATCCATAGACTGGGCCATATTGGCCAGAAACACATGGTTCGTGCCAAATTGTGCTGGAATCACGCAGATGGCTGTAGTACAGAAAGGCTCTTTGTAATAACAAACGTGATGGGATCACACACACAGACGTGACTCTCCAAACCAGGACCCAGTGAAGTACAGAGTCAGTAGTGATTGATTACAGATCTATCGAGCCTCTTCTTCTGGTCTCCCTATTTTTACAATACGGCAACAATAATATTTAGCTACCCAAAATCGCCAACCCCACAGTAATCCTTTCAAAACAGGATTGTTTGCGCACTATAATGGCGAAATCGACACACCCTGTTCTTCTCTATTCAGATACTATGGGCGCTAGCCAAAGGGTACGATGATCTACCAATCTGGTCACAAGCAGCCCAGTCCTTGTAAATTGTCCATCGACACCGAGACAATCATCGAGTGGATTACTGACATAACTTGTGTAGCTTCATGTTTGTCCCAATCAACAGTGTGAGGCCAAGCATTACCATCACATAGACGCACTCTCGCAGATACAGCAATAGAGTAATACTTGAGATCTGACTCAATAGCAATTACAGAATCAGCGAACACGGGGAAACCACACAGAACATGGTTTCTTACAAGCCCCAGTGACATTTTGCTCGTAAAAGACCCGAAAATCACTAAATAACAAAATCCTGTGCTGGTTCTACAACCATGAGCACTTCTACTAAAATACCCTTGCCACAATGATGTCGTTTGCCTCTAGATAATGTTCACAAAAATGGTTAAGTCAAATACGTTTTACATTTTCTCATCTCATCGTGGTACTGAAAGAAGTCGCACAAAGCTGAATTTCCAATGGTGCTTATGTCGACCAGAGTGTTCATTCATACAATGCGAATTTTGTCAATTTGCAACGAAAATAATGTGCCAATGATAAATTTCTATTAGGGATAGTGCCGTTAAAATTCCGATTTGAAGGAATTAATGAAGAGCAGTTACAGAATCAGTGACAGGGATGAACGCTTTATGCAAGGAATCACAGCTGTCCTACTAGATAACCTACTGCCGAAATAGCTCGCAGAAAGCCATAAAGGAACAAAGAAAACCACTAACTAGAACTCAACTGTCCGAAGCAACAGTTACACTCAACAGAATATCAAGTAAAATAACATCACCTAAATAAACGTAATAAAGCCGGATATTCATTTTAATACTCCAATTACCCATAGGCTGGGCCGTATCTAACAAGATCATTTAACTCGTTCTTGAGGTCACATGTTTGAACAGTGGACAATAGCAGCGGCAAGAAACACAGCGACATTAAGGGCAGAAATAAAACCAGCAACAACAAAAACGTTTTGGTGAAGTCTTGATTATAACATCGACTTATCACATGGCTGGGGCTGCCGTGACTGAACTGAAAGTCAGGATGACTGGCTAGTTGCGTAAAATGAATCTGTGGGAGAAGCAGTAGATGACAATGATAGGGAGACAACTGGGGGGGGGGGGGTGTTAAAGATAGCTCCTTCATGAAAATCTACAACTACACAACCATAAACATCTGTTCCCTGAATAGACTTGTCGTGATCAGATACTGGACTGGATCTCAAACCAACACTGTCGAGAAACCTGTAGTACAGAACAGGATAAGTTCCAAGTGATCACGCATGTCACCAGCAATCCAAGACACCACAGGACTGAGTCATGAGCGACAATGCAAGCCATAAAACTGTCAAACTACGAAAACAGCCTAATCTGCTCTATACTCAATATTGTTGGCACTGTTTAAAAACACCACCACCAATAACAAAAACAACAATACCCCCCCCCCTCCCCCCCAGAAAAGGAAAAGAAAGAAAAAGACGATGCCTTCTAATGTTGGGAAATTACAGAATGCAAAAATGCATACAATACCGTTTTCCCTACATCTTGAATGCCAAAGTTAACCGATCTTGCCCGCCTCCAAAGTTACAATCAGAGGTCACACCCTCATTCTATGCTCTGTTGAAGGTCACTGTCTGGCACGACGGGGTATCAACGGGAAAAAAGTCACCGGTATAAATGAAGACTACAATAATGCTGCAATAATGGTAATCTCTGCCTTTTCGTCGCCTTTTCATAGCGGCTCGCTATAGACAGTCTATAATTTCTTTCATCGAACCGACATGCAACAGACGAAAAATTGTAGCGCTTTGCACGACATGCGCGATAAACTGAGTTCTTCACTATCATATGAATGCAACCGTTCTGTCCCCCCTAACTCCCCTTAAAAAACAAATGCAACGTTGTTATTCACGCATACAATACA